>JAPKLW010000134.1:446044-472822 GCA_026898455.1 Plectranthus barbatus | reverse complement strand
AAAAGGGTTTCTTGTTCCCCAAGTCTCCAAACTCCAAAAACTAAATTGCAGAATGAAAATATGAAAAGAGAACTGAAAAATATGAATGGTGATGTCTAATAATCGAATTTAAGGAGGTATTTATAGAGGGGAAGGTGTATCCTATCAAATATAGGGCTAAAGATATGATATATCTCGAATTTGACAGGATTTCCGCGCCAGACTTGCGTCGATCGACGCCAAGCAAGCGTTGATCGACGACACTTTTTTTTCTCCGGCGTCCTGCTGCGCGGTCTCACGGTTTTGGCCATAACTTCCTCTCTCAAACTCCGATTAACCCGATTCCAGTTGCATTGGAAAGCTAACTCGAAGCTCTATCCATTTCCATGAGCCAATAGCCCGAATTCCTTCTGTGGAGAAATCCTTCACTGCTACTCTTGCACGTCACTGCTTTCGGAACGGTTTTCCAGTGATTTTGGCCTAAAAACTGTGAAAACACACCATAACCCGCATAACACCACCAAATATCGACTCATGCACATAATATATGTATAAACTCAATAAAATTACATAAAATAGTAGAGAATAATATGGATAAGCGAGTAAAATAATGAGCTTATCAAAGCGTAAGATTGAGCCCTGGATGTATGAATTAGTTGATAAGTGGGATATTTGGTGTGGATTCACATGGGGTGCATACGCGTATCAGTCGTTAAAACATTATATCACGTATGTTCCGACCACAATTGCTGAGCTTGGACAAAGCTTTCATCTTGGGGACCGATTTGGGGTTGTGAAATAATTTTAATTAATTGGGACATTTATTTTTGTAGGTCTGGTCTTACGAGGCCATTCCGAAGTTGGGAGTTGAGTGTGGTAAAGTGAAGAATCCGATGGTTATTCCAAGATTTTTGAATTGGAAGTTTAGCAGGCTAGAGGCTAAGAATTGGAGGACTTTTTTTGCTGATCTGACTGTAAGTAATTTCTATAAATATTTATAGAATTTTATATATATTTACTTACAATTTTTTTGTTATTGCAGCTCACATCCTTGTCTGTTCTATATCCTACTGCTGAGGAGGAAAGGACTGCATATTATGTGTCTAGTCAACAAGAGGACCCCATTGGTGTTATGTTTCACAAGCCTGGAAATTCAGTTCGCCTAGTCAGGAGACGAGATGACGGTCTCCCTATTCTGCATCGTCGAGCAGCCCATGCAAGAGGAGGAGGACATGATGATGATGACGGTCTCCCTATTCTGCATCGTAGAGCAACCCATGTCTATTCTGCATCGTCGAGCAGTTCATCGGGGTGGTTTAGGAGATGATGATGATTAGGGGCATAATGTTGATCGGGGTGATGGGTTTTGTATACTGAAAGCATTTATTACAATGAGTATACAACGGTTTATTTCTCCTATCTGTTAACAAATCTTACATGCGTGAAAAATGGTATTCTCTTGTCTCACTGATAGGGACGATCATACGGCGTGTTGTAGATCGCAGAAGATAGTATGATCACTTGACCTAGTGAGACATAAACCTGATCACAGCCGAGACAGCGTATGAGGATACGTTTGTCCGGATGGCTGCGGCATTGTCGGAATAAGTAGTCTGTCTTGGTTACTTGACATGCTGGTACGCAGAGATGGCGTATTGATGGACCGCAGTGAGATTTATTCGTCTGTCTGACATCAGCGAATAAAAGATCTCGTTACATTGATTGAGTCCAAACCCTAACGAAGGTTCAGGGGTTTGCACGGGTTGACTGTTGCTTTGACTTGCCATGATGGAGAGCCTAAGTAACGTGCTCGTATATCCGCATCTTGGGTAACAGCAGTTTGTGTAGTACCGCCTGAGACTGGACTTAGGTAACCATATCCGAGTAATAGTATGGGGACATTCCCTGAGGAGCTCAATAACATTCATCGTGCCAAAGTCCTGCATGCTGATTAATTTCAGGCACGAGTGATAAGGTTTGAGTGGTACTACTCAGGAATTATGAGATATTAATTAATTGTAGTTAGAGCTTGTCAGAGGCTCCGATTAATTAATGGATGTCCGGTAACCTTAAATATGGGGATTCTCAATTAATGCAACCCGTTCTCATAACGTGGTAATAAAGGGGTAGGTCAGTATTAATTCTGTGGTGAAAAAGAATTAATATTAATTAATTAATTGTGTCCTGGGTTGTGGACATGGGAATTAATTAATTTATAGGCCCACTTTATTATTTGCATTAGGTCCCAGGTTTGGCCCAATAAGTGTGCTGAATTGAGCCCTGGAGCCCACTAGGGTTTTATAACCCTAGGTCTATAAATAGACCTCTCACTCTCTGAAACCTTAGCCACTTTTTCATAAGATTCAAATCAGTTGAAACCCTAAGGAGAGAGAGAGAGAGGGGTGCCGATCCTGTGGGAAGAAAGGAGGAGAATTTTCGAATTCTGGTCCTGCTCAAGCCACAGATCTACGGAGTCCTCACCAGTAGTTGATCTGATCAGCACCGGGACACAGCCCTGAAGATCTAATCTGGAGAACAGATTTCTTTCTTCCTTCTCTTTCTGTTTTCGAATTTAATCTAAGAAATTAGATCTCTAATTTCTGTTTCCGCAGATTAATTAGATCGTCTTTCTGGTGGGCAGTGTCCTCAGACACAGCGGGAGAAAGATGAGATGAGTCTTGTACTATATGCTTCGGCTGTGGGTAGTCTCATGTATGCGATGCAGTGTACCAGGCCAAATATCTGTTATGCCGTTGGCATGGTAGCTAGATATCAGTCTAACCCTGGACAGACGCACTGGACTGCTGTAAAGCATATCCTCTAGTATTTGAAAAGAACTAGGAATTTCTGTCTGGTTTATCAAAGTGAGGATTTGTGCCCTGTGGGTTATACAGACTCGGATTTCCAAGGGGACCAGGATGAGAAGAAATCGACCTCAGGTTATGTGTTTACCCTGGGAGGTGGAGCTGTATCTTGGAGGAGCTCAAAGCAGAAATGCATTGTTGACTCCACCATGGAGGCGGAATATGTCGCCGCCTCCGACGCCTCGAAAGAGGGGGTGTGGCTCCGGAACTACCTTTTAGAGTTGGGCGTGATCCCAAGTTTGCCGAGGAGCATCACAATTTATTGTGATAACTCTGGTGCGGTGGCAAACTCAAAGGAACCGCGGTCTCACAGGGCAAGCAAACACATAGAGAGAAAGTACCATATGATACGAGAAATCGTATCGAGGGGCGATGTGCTGATTAAGAAGATTGACACTGCTGACAATCTTGCTGATCCGTTTACAAAGAGCTTGCCGCAGAAAGTTTACGAAAGACATATTCATGAGCTGGGTCTGAGGTGGATGCCGACCACTGATAGTGGTTAAAGACAGCAGACTAGATAGACGGACTGTATACTCTGTAATAGCTTAGTGATGCTTTGAGTATAAGTGGGAGATTGATGGGTTTTGTATACTGAAAGCATTTATTACAATGTGTATACAACGGTTTATTTCTCCTATCTGTTAACAATCGTACATGTATGAACAATGGTATGCTCTTGTCTCACCGATAGGGACGATCATACGGCGTGTTGTAGATCGCAGAAGACAGTATGATCACTTGACCTAGTGAGACATGAACCTGATCACAGGCGAGACAGCGTATGAGGATACGTCTGTCCGGATGGTTGCGGTATTGTCGGAATAAGTAGTCTGTCTTGGTTACTTGACATGCTGGTACGCAGAGGTGGCGTATTGATGGACCGCAGTGAGATATATTCGTCTGTCTGACATCAGCGAATAAAAGATCTCGTTATATTTATTGAGTCCAAACCCTAACGAAGGTTCAGGGGTTTGCACAGGTTGACTGTTGCTTTGACTTGCCATGGTGGAGAGCCAACACAGCGCGCTCGTATATCCGCATCTTGGGTAACAGCAGTTCGTGTAGTACCGCCTGAGACTGAACTTAGGTAACCATATCCGAGTAATAGGATGAGGACATTCCCTGAGGAGCTCAATAACATTCATCGTGCCAAAGTCCTGCAGGCTGATTAAGTTCAGGCACGAGTGATAAGGTTTGAGTGGTACTACTCAGGAATAATAAGATATTAATTAATTGTAGTTAGAGCTTGTCAGAGGCTCCGATTAATTAATGGATGTCCGGTAACCTTAAATATGGGGATTCTCAATTAATACAACCCGTTCTCACAACGTGGTAATAAAGGGGTAGGTCAGTATTAATTCTGTGGTGAAAAATAATTAATATTAATTAATTAATTGTGTCCTGGGTTGTGGACATGGGAATTAATTAATTTATAGGCCCACTTTATTATTTGCATTAGGTCCCAGGTCTGGCCCAACAAGTGTGCTGAATTGAGCCCAAAATGGCCCATTAGGGTTTCTAACCCTAGGTCTATAAATAGACAGCTCTCTCTCATAAGTTGTAACACAGTTGAAACACAAACCCTAGAGAGAGAGAGAGGTGGGCGCCGTTTTTGGTGAGAAGAGGGAGGAGAATTTCGATTCTGGTACTGCTCAGATTACAGATCTACGGAGTCCTCACCAGTAGTAGATCTGACCAGCACCGGGACACAGATCTGAAGACCTGATCTGGAGAACAACAGATTTCTTCTTTCCCTTTTCTTTATTTTTGATTTTCTCTAGAGATTAGTTTTCTAATTTCTGTTTCCGTAGAGAAATCGGATTGCGTGGTTGAATTGGTTCTTGGAATTCAAACGCAAAAGATCGGTACAGATACTACGGATTTACGGTAATATCTCAATCCACAATTATGCATTAAATTCATAGGAGCATGCTAGGGTTTTGAGAATATTTAATTATGAGCAATATCCATAGATCGATCCGGTTCAGTTTGGTTTTGGTGATTCGGTTCACGGAAAAACCCTACACCCATAATCTCCTGCTCAATAGGGACTTCAATTACTTCTCTCTCCATCACTTTCTTAGAAGGAGTCATCC
Organism: Plectranthus barbatus; assembly: GCA_026898455.1. Lineage (NCBI taxonomy): Eukaryota > Viridiplantae > Streptophyta > Magnoliopsida > Lamiales > Lamiaceae > Plectranthus > Plectranthus barbatus. The sequence continues at coordinate 467,880 of JAPKLW010000134.1, read as the reverse complement.
TAGTAACTCCCTCTTCTGTTTGCATCGATCTTGTATCAGAATACGCCATTTGTTCAGGGATGGTCGCCCCTCCTGAGTTGGAACTATCAAAAGTTAGATCGATAATCTCCACGTCCTCTACTTGCTCTGCTTCTTCATTCACATTGGTTGCCAGTTCTTCAAGGGTGGCTGCCCGTACTTCATCAACAACTACATCAGCATGGTCAGCCTCAACCTGCTCGACTACCTGCTCCTCCGCATTATACTGATCTACCAGATTCAGTACCTCTACATTGCTCTCGCTATCATCGACCATTTGAAGTAATTCTCCTACCAGCATGTTGAATCCTTCCTCAGTCAATATATCAGATTGATAAGACTTGGAAGAATCATATTTCAGTGTTTTGGCCTCCACGAAACCTGCCAATTAGGATCCACATCAGAGACATGACCTTTTCCTTTCAGCGCTCTGGCTAGTATTCTAGCGAGGTTTTCTTGAAATTCTTCTTTTACCTTAAGAAGCTCTTATTCTTTGTCCTTCTTTTAAGATGCAGATTTCTTTCTGGCCTCGGTATCCACTTTCACTTTCTCAAAGGCTTCATCTCTGGCATCCAGTGCGGCTTCTAGAGCTATCTTTTCAGCACTTTTCCTTATTCTTTCTTGTGCCATCCAGTCTGCTGATATTTTCTTCTTTCCTTCTCTCTGTTTGACTGCAGCCTCAAGTGGTCTCTTTTTCTGCATTCTCCAAAGGGTGTGCTCAGAGGTGCCAGTAGCTGGGGCAGGTTGTGTTGCATATGTCTTTACCAGCCTTCTCCTTTTCTTCTTAGAAACAACATCTTCAATAGGTAGGGCTGTGGGAATTACTGATGTTGCACCAGTCTGGGACCTTGGAGCTCGATTTCCTCCATTTCTTGGAAGAGATTGTCTACTTCAGCTTTTCGTTTTAGCTCTTTTCTCAGCTCTTCAGACATTGGTAGAGCAAGTGGTGGAATGTATTCACCTTGAGCCTTGACATATATTACCTCTAATGAAGCAGTTAGGGTTGGATCCATGGTCTCTTTTCCAGATCGACGAGTATGCGTTCTGTGAGGTGATGTGCTGCTTTGATTTCTTGAAGGTGGGAATGTAATCTGTGCTGATCAAAGGTTCTCCCGGTTCAAGCTTATCTTCAAGCAGCAACATCTCCAACAAGTGACTTATCTTCAGACCAAAGCTAACATAATGGGTGAAGATCTTAGTTTCTCCCATCTTGTCATTTCTTCTCACATTCTCCAGTAAGCGGCCATATACAAATGAGGCCCACTCGCCTTTTATACCATCATCTATGACCATCATGGCATAATACTTCCTTAGGCTGAGCTTGAAGTGAGATCCAGTCTCACACTGCAACATTTGGATAACAATATCGCACAATAATTTTTAGAATTCATCAAGGTGGGTGTTCTTGGTGCTCGTCATCCATTCTTCATTAACGACCGACTTTTTCCAATTCTCCTAGTACTTCTTCATTGTCTCTGTACAGAGCAACATGAGATCCTTTCTGATTAAGAGAATACATGACAATCTTTTGTCCGAGAACAGATGTGGTGAAGTGAGTTTGTCCCTTGGCTATCACTGCGTGAGCGTAGAATTCAGCCACCATGTCAAATAGTCCATAAGACCTTCTTTTCTCAACATCTTGATGAGTCGTGAATCATTGTTTGCTTCCACCCACTCCTCATGCAGTAGCTTCTCCTTTTGGACTTGTGCAGTGCGTTGTTGTTCAAAGGATAGTGCGGCTCTTGATGAGACATTTTTGTTGAAGTAAGATAAACAATATAATCCCTCTTTACCATGAAATTAGTCTCATTTTTCATTTTCGTTTGTCCCATATAATAGTCTCATTACCAAAAATAGAAAAGTAATACACTCACAATAATAAATTATTAATTTCTATTATCTCTATCTCCTTGGTTATTGTGTCGAAACCAAATAAGACTAATTATGTGGGACAGAGGGAGTAATATGTTCTTTTTTACAGTACAAGTACAAAAGAGAATCCAATTAATAGCTAATTCGGGACTAGTCTTGTGGTATTTGGGATTACTTATAGAAAATTCCCCAGTTCGAAAAATAACATGTAACTTATTGGATGTTGTCCGATAGTGGCTCGAAGGACCTCTTTCGGGAGCTTTTCCACCACTTGAAACTGGTTTCTTGTATCTTGGATGACTCGAATGGCCTTAATCGGGAGAATCCCTTCAGATGTCGGTCATGTTTTTTGAGTGTGTCCTATGCCTTAGTTGGTTAGATGTTCCTTCGTCTAGAGCATTAGTCCCCACTTATTTTTGGAAGGTGAAGGGACTCGGACTACCATCCTCCTTGTCTAAGGATAATCTGTTTTTTTTTTTTGGATGAAAATGAATACATTCTAAATCACTCCCTCCATCCCATTCTATAAGTTCCAAATGAAAATGGCACAGAAATCAATGTATGTGAATGTAGTGAAATTAATAATTTATTCATGAGTGTGAAAAAATTTGTCAATAACAAAACTAATAAATAGAACAGACAAAAAAGACAAATAAGATTAATAAAATGGACCGAGAGAGTATATTTTAGCATATGAAAATGAAAACCAAAATGAAAACACTCAATCAATCACCCAGCCACCCCTCATTCTTGGTGGGACCCACCCACCATTCACGGCACTGACTATAAAAACAAGTTAAAGTTTGACTAAATCACTCCCACAAAACCAGTTTAAATACAACCACGCCATTCTACAACTAATCATAATTTGGAACACTTTATGCCCTCAAGCCTCATCTATTTTAAATCATTATTCTAAGTACTTTAAATTATGAGTTTGAATTTTTTCGGAGATATTTAGATACATAAGTTTAAATTAATACATTATTATTTTTTATTTTTTTAAAATATTATTGTAAAATTCGAGTTACACAACTCCATCCTACTAATTCAAAAACCCTATAATCAATTATATTAAATATTTTTGAACAATTTTGTGTTTAGATGCCGTTTATTCGTATAATTAGATGTTGTATAGACCTAGTTGATTTGTACACTACTAAAAGTTCAATAAATTGAGCTTAGAACCAAAATTAGGTTTGATAGGGTTACCACAACTTTTCAATTTATCAACAATTTAATTATCTAAACACGTTCTTCATTTTAATTGAATAAATTGATAATGCAAATTAGATTTTTATTGATAAAAAAACACTATATGAGCTCGTCATGAAATTCAGAATTTGCAATCGACCTCAACTTAGCTACTGCTGGTTTCGATTAAATAAATAGTCATTATGAATTTATTCCAACTAAATTTACTTTACCAAGTATTTTTCTTCGAAAAACATTTTCCCTTTTTGTTATTCATTGTAAAACCTAAGTTGAAACTAAAATAATCGATTGGGTTAATGAGTTTCAATTAATTCTTGTCAGTCGATGCAAGACGCCAAGAATTGGTTGGTGATCGGATGAAAAAATTACTCCCTCCGTCCCAGTTTATTGGGCACTTTTGACCGGGCACGGGAATTAAGGATTGTGAGTAGTAGAGGAATTAATATTTTATTGATGAGTGTGAAAAATTTGCTATTTTAGGAACGTGGTCTAATAGACTGGGACAGACGAAAACGGAAAGAGTGCCCAATAGACTGGGACGGAGGAAGTATATATCTTCAAATAAAATTCGATTGGCAACAAAATCTGTCAGTAAAAACTAAAAAAAATATAAAATAATACTCCTTCAATTAGGTAGAGTCCATTCAATTAAGTACCTTTCCTCTTATGATAAAAATTAGTTAACCGTTGAACTTTTTAATAACTTAATTAGGATTACTAATTACATTAATTAAATTCAAATCTTTTTTAAATAAAAATCATCTTAATTAAATATAAAAGCAATTATAAAATGAGAAATTAAACAATTTAATCATCTTTCTCTACTTAATTACTAAACACAAACTCCTAAAATACCGTGCTCAAAAGAACGGTATCTATTCAAATGAGACCGATGAAATATTTTCATTCTTAATATACAATGATGATTGTTTTATTATCTTTTTAAATTTTAGTTATAACCAAAATCGACAATACTCACCCCAAAATTGTCGTTTTGGGGGAAAAAATCTTGGTTCCGTAATTTTGGTGGGCAAATTTCAATCAATTTTCACTTGTACCAACTGCATACACACCCCTATATATCTATCTATTTATCTATCTTTGTTTTACATTGGAAAAAAATTACAAAAACAACTACAGATTTTAGGGGAAAAAACATTACATTCATACTTCAAATCGAGAATTTCGCAACTATATACTCCAATTCTATTAAACACCCCAATAATGAATTTTTCACGTGTGAAAATCTCCTAATAAATATTTTAAAGTGGATAATTTATCCTTTATTCCCTGTTTAAAATAAATAGAACAAGTCACCCTTTTTATTTAATCTAACCCCTAAATCAATGAAATACCTATTTTATTAAGAGTCAAAATCCTAAATAACCACTTTTACTAAATAAAACCTTTAAATAGTCATTATTATGTCCACATTCAAAAAATAATTATTTTTCAATATTACCCTCACTTTTACAAATGTGATTCTTACAATTAAAAGAACAACTACATGCTACAATCTAAATGCCATATTCAATATTTTCTTAGAAAGAATTAAATAATAAGATCACAAATGTTTTTTTTAGATTTACTGTCCGAATTAATTTTTTATTTTAATATCTAATCTTAAATGTGTTGTAATAATTTTATACTAATCATACAAAAGGTATTTTGTGATTTAATTATTTAAAAAAAATAACTAAATGTAATCACAATACATCGAATACCAATTATTTTTATTTACAAAAATCCAAATTACAAATAGTTATATTTAAATCACAAACGACATTACATCATCCATTTTTTTTAAAGTCGTTCTTTTTTTAATCGCAAATTAAATTGCAAATAAATCGCAAATAATTTCACTTAATTTCTTATTTCAATATTTTACTAAATTACAAACCTCTTCATCCTTGAAACAAATTGTTTAAAATCAAATTGCAAACGAACATATTTCAATTTTACTTTGAATTTATTAATCTCATTAAATTTATGCAAAAATAAATTAATAATTTTTATTTAAAATTATATCACAAATTTGCAATTTGATTTTTCAAAAAAGTTGTCATTCAAATCTCAAGCATCATTTTATTATTTTTTAATATATTATTTATAAAACATAAATTAAAATGGTTTGAATGTCGAGCTGAATTAGCTAATATATTTTTTCAGTACAAATTTGAGTAATAAAATTGCAATTATTACATTAATAATTGCTTAAATTAAAAAATTTGGAAAGAGTAAATTAATAGTAGGAATATTTATGAAAATTCACATAATTTTGACTATTACTTACATATGTATAATTGTAGTCATTTAAAGTTTTTTTTTATAATGAAAGTGACTATTTTGAAGTATTTTCTCTTTTTTCTTAAATGCTAATTAAATTTGCAGTCTGACATGTATTATTAGATTTTGGTGTTTAAAATATTTTAATACATCATGCAATTAATATTTGAATTTTTTCTTAATAAACCACCTAACAATTAAGTGACATTTTAGGCTGCACTCCCTATTAAATTTAATGTCTACGACTAATTTATCTAAGTACACATTCTATAACATCAAAGAGAATGTCTTTTGTTCCAACTTGAGGTGGAATATTAGGATGAAGACAAAATTCTATATGAGACCGACTTATAATACTTTTTTTTATTTAACGGATCTAAATCTATCTATATATTTTTTATGATATCTAAATTATGTATTCTCCTTCGTATTTAGTCTTTATTTAGTAAATAATATATAAAAATTATTTTATGATATGGATCTTGTGAGATATATTTTGTATAGTTTTTGTGTTTTTGTATGAGACCGTTTCTCACAAGACTATCTATAATATGAAATTTAAATTAATGAATTCTATTTAAAAAGACTAACCAAAATTGTTCTAACTTAGAATGTATTACTAATTCTTAGTGTTTAATTTTTAATTAATACTCCCCCCGTTCCAATTATATAGTCTGGGTTACTATTTTAGGGTGTTTCAATTATATAGACTAATTTCTATATTTGGTATTGTTTTTATATGGTCATTTACCATTACATCCCTGGATAATCTTGGAAAATGAGAATATTAAATGTAATATTATGAAAATGAGAGGTTAATTAATGCTTTAAATAAGGATAATGTTGGAAGTTTGTTTAAATATTAAATAACTTTTGGCAAATGTGCAAGATCAAAGTGGACTATATAATCGAAACGGAGGGAGTATATACTTATTAAAACTATAATTAATGCATAATTACAATTTGGTTTTCTTATGTTAAAAAGTCAATTAGAATATCTTATACCATACTTAATTTATATTTTTATACTATAATTATTAAAAAGTTAATAAAAAAATAACAAATCTGTAGACTCAAGGGATAGTGGTGACCCACAAAACAGAACAATGATTAGAAATTTAGAGAGGAGAGAGAGAGAGTAGAGAGAGAGGCTCATCCATTGATGCTCCGAAAAGGGGTTGAAGTTGAAAAATCCAAACGTGAAATGCTTCAATTACTCTCGGACACTACACCATTATGCCAACGTGCTTTCCTCAACTCTCTAATTCTTCATTTTGATTTTGAATGTTTTGTATTCCCTTTTCCAAAAACAATATCCCACCAACTTTATTACACAATAATATTGAGTTTCTTTTTTTTTAATTGTGAAAGGAGTCAAAATCTTGGCACTAAACCACAGTAGTGACTTCGTTGTTTATTGGGCCTATCTCTTTTGTATTGTCTGCTTTTGCCTTTCTTCAAAGCCACACTCTATGATCAACGATCAACGTTGAACGACAAAGGGTTGTGGGTTGGCTTTCACATTTCCATATTGTTTAGTGTAAAAGCGGACCAGTGTTTTCCGCACCGCTTTTTTTCTTCTTTGTTTGCTCGCAGGCTGCTTGTGGAATTGCCTGAGAGGCTCATTTGTTGCTCAGAATTGCGGAAGGTGTAGGTGAGTAGTTGATTCTCGGAGCATTGTTGCTTTTGGAAGATGGGTTCTTGTTTTTCTTTCCTTTTTTTTTTTGGGGGTTTTCATTTACGTTGGTGTGTTTGGAGGCTTTTGGAGAATTTGGAGTTGCAATGCAAATCTTGTTTCGGTTTGTTCTTTGTTGAAATTTTGGGTTGTGAGTTTTCTGATAAAATCCGAATTTTCTTTTAATTTATCTTGAGAATTTTTTTCATAGGGATTGAATGTTATCTACGAATTTCAGTGACAGTTTTCATCTTGGGTATGACTAAATGGACTGCTGTTCGAGTTTTGCCGAGATTAGCTGATTGTGGAACTTTAGTTCCAAGTTATGGAATTTTATTAGTGGGAAAAAGAATTATCGTGGCCATTTATTTAATATGTTGTTCCCCTGCAATTCTGTTGGTTTTGTCTCGGATTCTGTTCGCTGCTTTTCAAGATTGGGATGGGATTCTGGCTGTCCACACAGTATAAAAGGGGGAAAGCATTACAATTTGCTTCTCAGTTGCTTTATTTTTACTTTCAATTATCTGAAAGACTGAATCCCAGCCTACAGACTTCTCTCTCTAACAGGGAGACAAGTTTCATCTTTAAGTTATTTCTTGAAGGGGCCATATCTTTGGTATTCTTTGTAGTTCTGGTTATTTGTTGAGCATAAAGAATCTAAAACAACTGTGATTTCTGTCTGGAGTTTCAAGATTAGAAGCATGCCATATTGATCTTCTTCTACTGGTGGCAAAGGTTGTTGCAGGATAAGGACTTTCTAGCTACTATTTTATCTTTTTTATTCACTCCTTCATGGAGACAGTGACGGCAACTGCTTCCATGCCTTTTCCTCGTGAGCCGGCCAATTATGATGAGGTTTCTATGCAGCAAACCATGCTCTTCTCTGATAGTTTGAAGGTATTATAATTTGTTTGGTGGTCCTTTGAGCTTATTTCATTTCTGTTAAAGCTGATTTGAATCATTACTTGAACATTTTTACCTTAAATAAACTAGTGATAGTGACCGCTCTAGGAGCAAATGGTGAGAAAAAAAGTGAAGTAATTATGTGTGCTAACTTTATTGAATAATGTAGTGAAAATGTTGGAGAGGAATTATTGTGACACTGCACGTGAAGGAACTTCTCTTGTTACTTGGTTGAGTTGTTGGATTTTTTTACACCTACATCATCCTTTATCATTCATTTCCCTGTCTGTTTTGATGAAGGAAGCAAAAGAATTTAACTTGACAACACTACAGCTCTCTATTTAGCATAACCTCATTCATATATATTACAGTAGCTCGCTTTTGAATCCTCGTATCACTGCTGTACTGTTTGATATACCTTTTAACACAATAATGCACTGTTTCTTCAGGATTTGAAGAACCTTAGGAAACAACTGTATTCAGCAGCAGATTACTTTGAGTTATCTTACACTAATGACGACCAAAAGCACGCGTGAGTTACTGATGGTTATTGGACTGTTCTTTTTCTGCTTGTTCTGCATCAATAGAAATTTCTTTGCAAACAATTCTTCATAGATTTATCTGTTCGAACATGTCTGAATTTGCAGTGTGGTGAATACATTGAAAGATTATGCCATTAAAGCTCTTGTGAATACAGTGGACCATTTGGGTTCTGTGACCTATAAGGTCAATGATTTGTTGGACGAAAACATTGGCGAAGTTTCAGGAACCGAGCTTCGTGTGTCTTGCCTCGAGCAGGTATCGTATTTTGTTCTGCTGACGTGCTGCAATCTTGAATAGATTGAGCGAAACAATAATTTTGTAAACGGTTCTTCATCAAATTACAGATTGATGATGCTGGAGGGCTTGATTTATGTTCATTGTCTCAACATTGACAAATTTGATCTCTTTCTATTGATGCAATTAGAAATAATTAAGAACTACATTTTTATTTGAGAGATGCATGGGGCAGAAGCAGAACACAAAATAAAAGCTGAACAAACAAGAAGTTAGTTTTAAGTGCCACATTTGCTTTAATCTTGATTTAAAATGATGAAGCATGTCGATTCCTTTTCACCAACTATTACATAATGGAGTATTGGGAGCTGTTCTTTCTGGAAGCAGGTCCTGTATAATGCTGATTTTTCATTGTTTCAATGTTATTTAGAGACTGCGGACATGCAATGAGTATATCGACCGCGAAGGCCTTTCTCAGCAGTCATTGGTAATAAACACCCCCTATTACCATAACCGATACATCTTGCCAGGTATACACCACACCATCCTTGAATGCCGTGATCTCTTTCTTTCAATTATTGCATCCGTATGTATATGTATTTCTCTTGATATTGATACAGTTCTAAAGAGAATTATCTCTATACAGTGGGAGAGCCTGTGCATGGATCGGTAGACAGCAAATCAAAGCACCAAGGTTGCAGCCTAGACAGCAGAGATGAGTGGCATCGATTTAAGAATGGTAATCTATCTATTCAGTCCTTTTCATGTGTTTTCAATCTTTACTTCCCAACTATTGATCCTCACAAATCACCTACGTAGCAGCTGTTCGAGCTACAACCCACGAAGCTCCACCATCTATAGTCAGGTGAGGCTTATGCTACTAAACTAACCTCTCATATACTGAGCTACTACGCGTGAAGATACTAAGGTAGATGCTATCTTGCAGTAATGGGCGCTTCCCATCACCTACCCCAAGACTTGTGCAGCAGCAGCAGCAGCAAGGAAGTTTTACTTTCTCCAAAAATGATTTAGGTTTATTCCTGATTTAAACAACCAGCATTTTTCCTTTCTCACAACTTGAGATCAACTCAAGCATTATGATGGTGTTCTCTATCAGAGAGGAGAACAGTGTCACCTCACCGGTTTCCACTTCTCCGTTCGGGCTCCAGTAAGCCTGTAACCCCGAAGAGCTCCCGTCCAACCACCCCAAGTCAAAGTCGGCCGACCACCCCGAACCCGTCTTTGGGGAGACAACCGGTAAGAACAAGATCATTTTCTTGTTCCTAGTTTTATCTGGCACTCATCTCTTAGCTCAAACTCATTCTTGTTTCTTGTCTGTTGATTGCATTTGGGGCAGTATATTTCTGAACCTAGAAAATCATCTTCGATGCGGGTTCGCGTCGGGAAAGAGAGTCCCAAAGAGTTGGAGCAAATCCCCAGCAAAAGTAAACGACTGCTCAAAGCTTTGCTCAGTCGACGCAAGTCAAAGAAAGATGATATGTTATATACATATTTGGATGAATACTAGTGGAGATGAGAGGGAAAGCCACAGGCAAAATTTGAAAGAGTTGTTTGTACCATTTTGTTTTCCTCTTTAGGGTTCAGTTTCATATCCTTCATTTCATCATATTTATATCATCACAAGTGTAATTTATCAAAACATATTAAGCAATGTTAATGCCACAATTACAAGATCTCCACAAGGGGATTTTCATTGTACAAATGTTACTTCGAACTTAATGAAGGGATTCGTGAACTGAATCACGAAGTCCGTTTGTCAAGGATCGTTAATTGGAATATCAAAATAAATTGCTATGCCTATGAATGATCCTAGCATGCTCCTATATTATTATACATAAGAAGGTTTATGCGGAATACCTGGATTGATGAAACCTGAAGAACGCGTGCGCGGAGATGCCCTTTGATCTTTCCCACGCACAAAGATTCAATTCCTAACAGATTGAGGAAATAAATCTTCTAAGAAAATAAAGCAGTTATTTTCGAAAACAAGGAGAGGGAGAAGAAGAAGAATCCTCCTGATTTGATCTTCTGATCTGTATCCCAACTCGATCTGAAAATTTGGTGAAGATTCTCTATCAGATCCCTTGCCCGGTTGAGAAGCAGAATTTCTTCCTCGTTCTCAGATTTTAGTCGATCACCACAGCTCCTATAACCTGGTTTGCTGTGTGCAACTTATGATCTTGTGGTGTATTGAGATATGAGGAACTGAGACCTATTTATAGGAAAATTCTGGACTTCTGTTGGGCTTGAGTTTCATGGGCCAGACCAGGGACCAGAATGCAAATAGCAAATAAGGCCTATCAATTAATTAATTCTCATATTCAACCCAGAATATAATTAATTAATTATATTCTACCTATTTGCTACCAGAGAATCAATATTGATTCATTGATTCATTCCACCAGAGAATCAATATTGTCCTACCTATTTGCTACCACGTTTTGAGGTGCGGGTTGCATGGGCTCGGTATATCCCCACATTTAAGGTTACAGACATTCGTTAATTAATTTAAGCTCTGACAAGCTATTTAATTAATTAACATCTTATATTCCTGAATCAATCCACTCAAACATTTTCACTTATGTTTGAACTTAATCAGCCTGCAGGACTTAGCATAAAGAATATTTTGAGCTGTTCAGGGAATGTCACCATCCTATATTGGATGTGGTTACCTAGTTCCAGTACCAGACAGTCATACACAAACTGCTATTACCCAAGATACAGATATACAAGCTCAACTAGAGCCTTTCACTGCAACTCAAAGTAATACACAATCTGCATATACTTCTGTACCTTCATTTAGGCTTAGGATCTCGTCAAGCCATAGAGATCTAGATTCTTTTAATGTCAGATAAAAGAATCGATCTCGACTTAGGTTCTTATCAATGTGTGCCCCACACCAGCATACCAAGCCATCCAAGATAAGATGCTTATTACTGCGTATGCTGCAGCCTACACCGACAGTTTATCCTGGAACTGTCTCAGCTGTGATAACTATTTATATCTCGCATCCATACGATCTTCCGTGATCTTCTACACACCGTATGATCTCCCTATCGACGAGATAAGAGGATAATTGCGTTTGCGACACATGTTTGTTAATTCAGACAGGAGATGAACATACAACATTTATGATTCCCAGTATATTAACCAATCTACTTTGTACATAATATACCAATCATAATGCTTTTAGTATATAAATCCATCACTTGAAACGGGCATACTGTCAGAACATTCATACTATGTTCAAGATTGTTAGCAGAAAATAAGAGACTCACTCCATTAATGATTAATGTTCTTCCAAAAACCTTGATTGATGAATATGGAGTATTACAAGAGAAGCACCATATTATAAATCAAATTGTTTCAACTAAATTATACAGTTGTGAAAATGTCACTGTATCAATCCCTGTCCGAACTCTTCGATTGTCTTGGTGGCAAGTGTAAGAACATCGACAAAGGCACTATATGATGCTCGGAGAAATCTTGCTTCTACAGCCTCAAAATGCCTGTAAATTATTGTGGTAAGAGTAAGAAAAATTAAGAAGAAACATCTCAGAGGGCATATGATTCTGGAAACAAACTGCTTGACTAAAAATCTTTTTAAGTTTACTTGAAGTATTCATGATTCTGAATGCAGCTGCAAGTCGAAAAACTCAATCCGAAAGCCTATGCTGGCTACATACATTATACTATATACATGGAGCTTACTGGTGTTACCATCTTTGCTTTCTATAGTACCACTGTTATTTTGATCTACTTTTATACATCTGACTTTAGCCTTCCTCTAGAAGAAAATAGCAAAAGAAAGGAGATTCTTGGGCCACTGTGACAGGAAAGGCTAAAGAGTTTGATGTGATACGTAACACGAAAACTAGTTTAAATTCCAAAGGAAGAAACACTGATGAAAACTAATAAGCATCAAAAGTCTTTTCCTCTTCTATAGGGAGTATAATACTTACACAGACAGTTTCCCATCGGAGACAGATATGTGCCTTTTCACCTTGTCTGGCTCAGAAAGAAATGGAGAGAACAACAGCCACTCAAGTACCTACCTCTTTATCAACGGCTAATGCAGCATGAATCATGCGGGCAACCTCCTCAGTCGCATAATCTACTTCCAAGCAACTTATATGTGAGAATATAACAAACTGTTCCCACCAAACTAATGAATACAATATACAAAGGGCAAATGAAAGAGCACGATGAAACAACAACTATTTCCTTCTTGATTCTTAAGTAATTAGCTAGAATGGTTGTGCCAATACACAAGTCCAAATTGAAATAGGCAATTAAACTCTGGAAATGAAACCCATTATCAAAGAATGAAAGAAACATCCAAGTAATACAAACAAGGTAGTAATGTAATGTATAAATGCTATAAAGTAGAGCTGATTGCCGCATGCTTTAATATGGAGAAACAAAAGTGTTCATCTAGACAGATGAGATGAACAGAAATCAGGAGAAACACATTAGATACTCAATAGAATTATGTGACTCAGCTTTCTAACTTTCACACCTCATCAAGGACTTGACAAGAATCCATCCACAGAGCCATCCAATTATTCATGTGAATTAGTTCAAAATAAAGACACATTTGCAACACTAAAAGTTATAGTTCTTCACCAAAATTTTGATTTGCATGAAGATGAAGACATCCGTCAATCAGAAACATAAACCCATTTCAAAAGATATTAACTTGGAACGTAGTAGCACAAAAGAAAAGAAAACCATAAACCTCAAAATATAGAGAGAGAGTTATATTACCAACTGAAATCCCATTTATTTGGGGCGCAGCGGCTGAAGTTTCCATCTTTTGGGTGTTGGATTTGAAAATGGAGGGCATAAAAGAGGCTGCCACAAACGGTTTAGGTCAAGAACGGGTTCGGTTCGATTCGAGAACTATCACGATCAAAGCAATTCAACCAGCTCATTATCCTCATTAATGAGTGGGTTCATTTTTATTCCTTCACTACATAACCTTCAATCTATTTAACACTCCCATAACTTAATTCAACCTAAATTATTAATTAAAATATTATTTTATCTACATTCCAATATCATATAAAAAATTGAAAGATGTACTATAAATTCGTATTTTACTTTATAAATAAAAATAATGACAATAATATAAATTAACAGATAATAAATACAAAATAAAAATTTTAGATTATATATATACACAAACTATAAATTAGAAATGTTACAGTTTTGTTATGATTTTTTTCATGAATTTAGTTTAATAGTTATTTTAAACATATAAAATATAAAATGCATTTATAAAAAGTGGCACAATGTCATGTTAAACGAGCTAGCCCGTCGGGTTTCGAGCCAACCCTATCGGTTTGCGGGCTAATCGGTCCGGATTAATCGGGCTGTCGTTTTTGTCGGGCTAACCTTTTTTTTTACATTTTTTTTGGTAAAATTTGTTTAAATGACTTTCAAAAAATAATAAATAAAAAAATCAAGTTCAATTAACATCAATATCCTAAAAAAATTATCAAATGAAAAATAAATATTAACAAGATTAATCAATAGTTCCATATTTATGTTCTCAATCAAAAACTATAAGCAAAATTAGTTCACAAATCTCAAAAGTTCTCAAATAAACAAAGTTTACAAATCCAAAAGTTCACAAGTAAACAAATTTATTCTTCAACATCAACAACATTTGAGCATTCTTCATCAACTGCTTCACCATCTTCGACATCTTCATCATCTATTAAAAAATATTTATTACAATATAATATTACAATTAAATAATTCAAAGACTCATAAAAATAAAATCTTACCATTTGGTAGATATCCATGCAACCAATTACGAGTACAAATGAGAGCTTGCACTCTTTTAGGAAGGAGTCTATTTCTGTACCTGTTCAACACATAAGCTCCAATACTAAAATTAGATTACAAGTCAAATACATATAAGAACTTGCCCTTTTTTAGAAAGAAATCTATTTGAGTACCTGTTTAAAACATGAGCTCTAAAAGTAGATTCCGAAGTTACCGTTGTAATAGGAATGTTAAGCACATCACATGCCATTCTTACAAGTTCTGGCCCAAAGCTAAATTCCTTATTCTTCCAAAATCGAATCAAATCTATTTCCTCGGATTCATCGGCTAGATCATCCTCTAAATACTTATCCAAATAAGACTTCATTTCACCCCTAGAAGCCTTATTTTTATAAGTCTTGATATCCTGCACAACAAGTTAGATTTATTATAAACTTAACCAATAAATTTAATTTAAAAAATAAATAAAAGTTTAGAGATGCAATACATTAAGGTCATCCACATCGAAATGTAGACCTTTTCATTTTTCTTCTCTTTCTACTCCACCAAAAACATGAGATTCTCTCATACTAGAACTAGAAACTCTTGAAGTTGAATCTGCACCCCTCTTTTGATACTCCTCATATAGCAAATACATCTTTTTCTTCAACTTATCAACTTTTTCTTTGCTAGAGAGGCTATCAATTTTCGAATAAAAAAAATTCTACCAATGTCAATTTCAATCTTGGATCAAAGACCGCTCCCATCGCTAGTATTTCACTATACTCCGACCGATATTTATCAAACTTCTCTTTCATTTTCTTGGTCATTTCTCTAACAACATCATCATCACTTACAGAGTGTTTATTCAATAAACATGCAATCTTCCAAACTTCCATAAAATACAAGTTAGAAGTTGGATATGATGAGCCCGATATCAAATTAGTCATCGTGTAAAACGGGCGCAAAAAATCACACATCTTCATCCCTCTATCCCATTCTTCACTAGAAGGACATTGCCGAAAACTCAAATCATCAAGTTCAAGCATACAAAAAACACTACGATATTTGATAGCATTGGAAAGCATCAAAAATGTAGAATTCCAACGAGTAACCACATCCAAAGAAGTAATTTCAATCCCAGTTTTTTTAGCACACTCTTGAAACTTAATCATTCTTGCCTCTGAACCTTTCACATATTTCACACTACCTCGAATTTTCTCCGAAGCACCACTAGCTACTTTCAATCCTTCTTGCACAATAAGATTTAAAACATGTGCACAACATCTTATATGAAAATAATCACCATTCATAAGCAAAGATTTTTGCAAAGATAAACGTAACTTTAACTTATTCACCATGCTATCATTTGCAGAAGCATTATCCAAAGTCAAAGAAAACACTTTTTTGTCAATTTCCCAATCTTCCAAACAATTATACACTTTTTGAGCTAACTCATCACCGGTATGTGGGGGAGGCATAGCACAAAATGCAAGAATCTTATTATTCAACTTTCATTTTTCATCCACAAAATGCGCAGTCAAACAAATATATCCGAAACAAGTACAAGCAATCCAAACATCACAAGTTTAGCACACCCGACCAGAAATATTTCTCAATGATGTCTTTAGTTTCTTCTTCTCAGACTCATACATTTTCAAGACATCCGAGGCAAGTGTGTTTCTAGTTATAAACTTCATATCCGGGTTAAAATATTTCAAAAACCCCCTCATACTTTTGTATTCTACCCACTGGAAAGGAAGATTATGTTCAATTGATATCTTTGCTATCCATTCCCGACAAACCTTTGCATCAATTATAGTTTCTTTTGCTTTCATTTTTCCTTCATGGTCTACAAATAGTGAACTAACATCTCCATATTTTGGTTTTCTCTTACAGGCCCCTAAATGACGAGTTAAAGTAGAAGTCCCATAATTACTACCCTCATATGTGTAGATTTTATCACAATGATTGCACTTCACAGATGACTTACCATCATTTCTTGTTTCAACTGAGAAATGATTCCACACCTCTGATGTTTTTCTTCTTTTCCGGGAAGTTTGAGATAATTCTGAATTTTGCACATCTTCATTGTCAACATTAATAGGACTTTTGGATGAGGCTTCCATTTGTAAACTTTCTGCACAACATAGATTTAAAATACATCAAATGATGCAATCATATCAAATTACACCATACAAAGATGTGCAGCTACATAAATACAGTCAAAACAAAAATAGAACTTACATGAACAGAGATGCAGGGCAGGGGTCGAGCCGCTCGAGCGCACGGCAGCGACGCTGGGCTGGGCAGCGACGCAGGGGCTGGGCAGCGACGCAGGGGCTGGTGAGTGGCCAGGTGAGGCAGCCTGCGTCGTGGGCGAGCAAGCGAGCGTAGGAGATGCACGGCAATGAGGCAGCGACGCTAGGCTGGATAGCGAGGCAGGGCTGGGCAGCGAGGCAGCGACGCAGGGGCTAGGGCGAGGCCTGTGGTGCGTGGGTGAGGCATGTGTCTTGGGCGAGGGTGGTGCGAGCGTAGGAGTCTAGGAGATGGGCGAGCGAGCGAGCGTAGCGTAGGAGATAGGCGAGCGGGCGGCTGATTGAATCGTAGGAGGAATATGAAGGAAAGAATGAATTAGGGATTTAGTATTTTAGGATATTTTAAATTTTAAATTATTTAATATTTATTTTTTTAAAAAAATTCCTACTGGACCGGCGGGCTGGCCCGTGACCCGGCCGGTCCAGTCCGTGACCCGATTAATCCAGCCCGTTTAGCCCGATTATTAAACGATTCATAATTTTTCAACCCTAACTCGGTGTTTGGTTCGGGTTATTCGGGTCAACCCGTCGGTCCCGGGCTCAATTGACATCCCTAGTCATGTGTTTAAATTTGCAGAAAAAAAGGAGGGGTGCTAGTATGCTAGGCCGCCTTCAGTCGCACAAAATCTCCCCATTTTTTTTTAATAATTTAGTGTGTTTTTTGTTTTCTGTTGCCCACATTACTAGGTCACCAGAGTGACTAGCCCTAATCGCACAAAATCTCCCCAAATTTTTTTTTAATAATTTAGCGTGTTAGTTGTTTTCTGTTGCCCACATTGCTAGGTCACCGGTGTGACTAGCCTTAGTAGAGTAAGTATGTGGAGAGATGATTAATTTAAAAAACTCTCAAATATATTTTTATAAATAACATTTTTATCATTGGAAATTTGAAATGTAAAAAAAACATTCATTTTTCATTACTTCCAAACCATATTAATAATGCAAGAAATAAACAGGCATATAAAATTCAAATTTACTAGCTTAAATAATGCAACTTTCATTAAAGAAATAAACAACTATTTTCTAAAAACCTCAATCATCCCATTAAAGAGACTGCAACTCTATAGACGTATATAGTGCATATTTTCATGGTTACATAATGCAACTTATATATGAAAAATGAACAACTATTTTCTAAAAACCTCAATCATCCCATTAAAGAGACTGCAACTCTATAGACGTATATAGTGCATATTTTCATGGTTACATAATGCAACTTATATATGAAAAATGAACAACTATGTTTTAAAAACCTCAATGTATCCATGGAATAATGCGATTATTCATGCATATATAATGCATATTTACAGGCTTAAATAATGCAACTTACAAATGAAAAAATAAATAAATGTGTCTTAAAACCTCAAACAATTCATGGACTACTGCAATTTTACAGGCTTATATAAAGCTGATGATGGTGACGAGGTCTTTGACGATGGACTCCTCGCCGTTGGAGATGGCTATGTGGAGTGCGGTGTCGCCTGAGTTGGTGATCTTGGCCATGCAGGCTGATGGATGTTGTTTGCATGTTTTGATCACTCTTTCCAGTCGCTTTTCATGGCGTTGGACAATAAAGTTTTCTTGATTTCTTCCAAGGCATTGTGTGAAGAAGAAGGATTCATGTTTGGATTGAATTTCTTTCCTCTACCAAATTTTTGGAATAGTGAGAGTGGTATTGTGTGTATATATTTAATTGTGAGAGATTTTAGGATATGATTATGGAAACAATTTAATTGTGAGAAATTTTAGGATATGGTTATGGAAATAATTTAATTGGAATGTTTTAATTACCATTAAACCCTTAATGTAATTAAAAAATAATTAAATTAAGTAATAAAATAAAGTGAATCATTAAATCTGGACCACTTATTTTATTAAATTAATGGACAAGATTCATTCATATCTCACATCTAAAAGGAACTTGTGATATGATTACACCCATATATATATATATAGTAGCGTTCATTTCTGAATTATATGTCCTGAATGAACAATGACTAGGGGTGTACTCGGTCCGGTTTGGCCGGTTTGAAGGTCGAAGTATGGACCAAACCAAATAATACGGTTTGAAAAATTCTCAAACCAAACCGTCCAAATTAATTTTTCAAACCAAACCAAACCAAACCAAATAAAACGGTTTGGTTCGGCCGGTTTAACGGTTTGGAACATGAATTTAACGAGCAAAGTCAAAACATAAAAAAATTCTATTTTTAACAATAATTTATTTGAGAAAATAAAAAAAATAAATAATGATTCTCATCGACAAAGTACAAGACAATGATAATAGAAACAAACAATTTATGACATCAAAATATAATAGTTCATATCTCATTCTCAAACATAATAGTTCGTAAAAGGTCACATTATTACGATGCGACAATGGTGAAACCGACCGACGCTTGAATTAAATTGTGAGATTGTAATATTGGATAGTTTAAGGTTTATTTTAAATTTCAATAAATAAAATAAAAATGTAGGAGAAAAATAAAAATTCTATGATTTTGCACAGTATAGGATTCATACTTATTCCGTGAAGATAATAAGGGTAAAATGAGAGACGATTACAAATAAATAAATAAAAATTTGTAAATAAAAATGTAGGAGAAAATAAATTATATGATGTTGCATAAATGATTTGAACTTGTACCTTTTAAAATCCAAAGTATAGCTTGAACCACTACACTAAATATACTAGTTTAATATTTTTAGTACAATATATAATTTAAATATTTATTAAAATTATAAACGGTCCGGTCCGGTTTAAACGGCCGGTTTCTGTACTCAAACCATGGACCAAACCAAATTATACGGTTTGAAATTTACGGTCCGGCCGGCCGATTAATTCACTTGCCAAACCGACCAAATCATTTCGGTTCGGCCGGTTTGGCCGGTTTGGACCAAACCGTGTACACCCCTAACAATGACCATATATTCAACCATTCATCAATTTGATCCAACGCCCTATTTTAATGCCACGTGTATTTTTCTTTATAATTTTTAATTGCATTAAGGGTGTTACTGCTATTATACAATACATAATATTTAATAGATTTATTATTGTTGGTAACTTCCTAGATTTATGCAATCTTTATTATTCACCATATCTTTATGCAATCTTTATTAATCCCTCCCTCTTCCCTTCCTCTCTAGATGCTGAACGACGCCTCCTCCTCGGAAAACGCCACTATTATGTCTCTCTCTTTCTCCCACATGGCAGGCGGCGATGCTCTCTCTACTCCCACACGGCGGCGGTGCTCTCTCTTCTCCCACCCATGGCGGAAGCGACTCTCTCTTCTTCACACATGGCGGCGCTCACTCCTCTCTCGCATCAAATTCACTCTCTCATGGGTTCTTTAACGTCTCTCCAAACCGGCGGCGATGTTGTCTGTGGCGCTCACATCTCTCTTTACTAAGAGATTTGTCTTTTTTTCACTTTAGAAATTGTTCCAGCGTTGAAGGTCTCAGATCTGTATATTTTTATTTTCTTTATGGATTACAAATACACTTTTTTGAACATCCATGTTTTGATTTCTTATTTACTTATTTTTTATTTTACTAATCTTTACATTCTTCATCGGAATCCACATATTGAGGATCCAGATCATTGTTATTTTAAATGTGAGTCATTATTTTTGAATAAATGTGTCATTGTTCGAATTCTTGTTTAATGGATTGTTAATTGTTTATTTTATTTTTAACATTGTGTGAACTCAATTGATATGTAGCATCGTACGTTGTTCATATTATCATTGTTACATGTAGTCAATATCATTTTATCAAAATTATTGATTTAATCTTAATTGAATTTTAATACACCTTTAAGATCATTGTTATCTTTATTAAATATCATTGTATGTTGTCGACATTATCATTGTTACTTGTATTCAATATCATTTTATCAAAATTTGTCGGTTTAATTTAATTGAGTTTTAATACACCTCTAAGATCATTGTAATCTTTATTCAATATCATTGTACGAATAATTAAAGTTGTTTATGCATTTAACGATAATAGATTAGTGGAAGTTAAAACCGCACCTCAATAATATGCAACATGATCTTATTTCTCTTTCCAATTTAAAAGATAATAATAGAAAAAATCGTGGGGATTTGTTTTGGTAACTGAATCCGAAAAATCAGCATGCAGATTTCATTTCATTTCAATTTTTTCCATTTAGGACTAATTTGCTCTTTTAATGATAGAAGAAGCTATCGACAATGATAAATGACAACAAAAAATCAGGAACATCTATTTTCGAAATCAAGGGCTGGATTTTGGTCTCTCTTCATTCATGAACACATGTTTAGCCTTGAATGCACCCATATATATATATATATATATATATATATAGGGTAGTGATCAGGTGAGAATAGGAGTTACTATGAGAAATAAGAATAAATCTCGCGCGTCCATCTCATCAAATCGACGAACATGATTCATTCTCAGCATATTGAAAACCGCGGCATTTTTGCCCCAATATCGTGCAGTTTTAGTCTTTAAAGGCTAAAACTGTAAAAATACTCAAACACAAACAGCAACCTGCATTTTAAGCCCGATTTACTTCATTTTTAGCCCAATTTACTTCATTTTTACATAAATACAAATTTAAAAAAATTAAACATCTTCTTCTTCAAAGCAACAACACGAGCGTAGTCTCTATAAAACTCAATACCAACATCAACAGTTCTTAAAACTATGCCCTTAAAATGCTTCATCTTATTAACACACTTTGGAATAAATGAACATGTAAGATACAAAAATGCACAAAGTTAACACTAAAGATGCAAAATATAATAGAAAAAATGAACGTCGGTCTGAATAAAATTAACAAATTTTTTTAAACTATATTCATGCATAATTAACAATGTCGGGACAGAACACGAATGCGAAATCCAGAAATAAAGAAAAAAAATCTGATCGACAAAAGAAATCTAAATCAATTCGAACAAAGAAGGAATAAATGAACATGTAAGATACAA
>JAPKLW010000134.1:337597-445644 GCA_026898455.1 Plectranthus barbatus | reverse complement strand
AGTTGCGTTCATTTCTGAACTAAATGTTGTGAATGAACAATGACCTATGATCCAAGCGTCCATTTTTTAATCCGATGGCTACAATAATGACATGTGGCAGATAATTTATTTTTTAATTTAATTAAAAGAGTGTTTTAGGTAGTTACAATTTTATTAGATTTGATAAATATGGTAGTTCCTAATTTCATGGGATTTTATTTGTTAATATATATTTAAATTATTATTGTCGCCTTCAATCATATTTCGTTTCACTTTCCCATAATTTAGGTTATCACTCTCCACCGCCGCTGCTGTCCCTCCGCCATCTCCACCGCCGCTGCTGCCCATCCGCCATCTCCACCGCCGCTGCTACCCCTCCGCCATCTTCACTGCCGCTGCTGCCCCTCCGCCATCTCCACCGCCGTTGCAGTTAGCCGTAAGTTAGGGTTCATGAACTATTTTTTTAGTAAATGTCGAGTGGCTACGCAGCGCTGGATGTAAGGCACGCAGATGATCGATCCGGCCAACTCTTGGTGGATCGCCTTCACGAGCAGATTTCATTATTTTTGTGTCATATGTGATTATCATTGTTATTTTAGATGAGTGTCATTATTTTTGAATAAATGTCTCATTGTACGAATTCCTGTTTAATGGATTGATAATTATTTATTTATTTTCTACATTGTATGAACTCAGTTAATATGTAGCATTGTACGCTGTTTATATTATCATTGTTACTTGTATTAAATATCATTGTATCAAAATTATTGTTTTAATCTTAATTGATTTATAATACACCTTTAAATCATTGTTATCTTTATTCAAAATCATTGTACGAATAATTGAAATTGTTTATATATTTAACGATAATATATTAGTGGAAGTTGATAGAATTACCTAACAATGATACATAAAGCCATAAACAATGATAACGATTAACTTAAGATTATGAAATAAATCTTGGTGTATTTTCTCTTTCCAATTTATATAATAATAATGGAAAAAATCGTGAGGGATTTGATTTGGTAACTGAATCCGAAAAATCAGCATGTAGATTTAATTCCATTTTAATTTTTCCCGTTTGGGACTAATTTGCCCTTTCAATGATAGAAGAAGCTAGCAACAATGATAAATGGCAACAGAAAATCTGGGACGTCTATTTTCGAAATCAAGGACTGGATTTTGGTCTCTGTTCATTCATGGACACATGTTCAGCTATGAATGCACCCCTATATATATATATATATATATATATATATATATATATATATAAGGTTACATTCTATGGTTACGCATCCTCCATATGTTATATGAGACCAAAATCCGACCATTAGTTTAGAAGTTGGGCGATCTAGATTCAATTTGAAAAAAAAAAAAAAAAATTCAATACATTATGTAATGAAATTTGCTACATTATTTGGGTAGAATGGTAATTTTAAGGCCCAGAGATTTGTAAGCTTGCAACATGAATCAAATCTCCCAAAATTATATTTTTCTCTCTCCTTTAAAATTTCTATAAAACTTTAAATAATCATAACTCACTCAATTTAAATTATTTTTTCACGTATAATAAATCAAATTAAAAATAATTTAAATATATTTCAAACGAAGTCTCTATTACATGGAGTATATTCGAAATAATATATGTATTAAAAGTAAATAATGTAATAGCAAAAATGAAATAATGTAATATAATACAAATGATAATGTAATGATATATTTAAAAATGTGTATCATTATTTTGTTCTTAGTAGTACATTATCCATAGTATTTTTCATAATTAATTATATATCTTAAAATTTATCCACTCTAAATATCATTGCATTAAATTAGTTTCTATCTATTATTTATAATCTTTCAACATAAGATTCATTCTCATTAATCATTACTATGATCAACTAGTCATAAGATAAGTAAATGAAAAAAATATCATCATTATTATATTTATATCATTGTATCTTGACTTAAAAGTTGTATTTCCCTCATTTTCATAATTAAAGAAATTGTATTCTTTAATATTTAAAAGTGAAAAATCGACATGTGCCTAATTTTATTACAAAATATTTCAGAAATATATAATATCTCGAGATGTTATTTATTTATTTTGTATAGATCGAATTTCAAATAATTTGTATCAATTACCATTATATTCAAATATAAATTTTCTATAGACTTAAATTATAATACTTGGTGAAATACTAGTACCCCTCAAAGATAAAGAAGCACAACCATCTTCTCTCTTGTAAATTTGACATGCCTGTGATGCTGAGTGATTGAGAAAGAACCGCAGAATCAATGGAAGCACACGATGCCCTTCACCAACCCATCCATGGAAGCATTATTCTCTCTTCCAGCAAAAGCTGAAACAGCGGCTTACCATCTTCAAAATTTAGCAAAAACACAAACTGAGGCAACAGCAAAGCTGCTTGCATTTAGTAGCCTGCAAAATTTATTTATATAGCTCATACCTCATCACTCGAATCTGAGGGGCAGTGCCATGTGACCTCCACAGTTCATTCGTACCATGACAGTCGAACTCAAAACACACAACTTACAACAAAGTTGCTAATGAATGATCATGTTTTTGTGTTTATTTCTCAGTATGGATAGCCTCCTCTGCAGTGGATACTTCTCATCTTTCATCCCCAATTTATCTAGGTAATGTATGATTTTCTTCATCGAGGTCATAACCTCTTCACTGTCGGGCCCAAATGCTTTTTCCTGAATTTTCAAAACCCTCTTGAGGAGCTCCAGCAATTCATGGTCATCTTTATCCAGCCGGGTTCTAATGGACACCAAACAATCAAGAGTCTCTCCTGTTGTTTGGTTTGTAAAACAAATCAGTCAAAATAATTTGGATATTGGGCAAAGAAAAGAAATATATAAATAATGCAAGTAATACAAATTAAAACCAAAGATGAAAATATGAAACATCAGATGCCTGAACTGATGAGTATGGTAGCAAATTAAAAAAATTAGACAACACAATTGTGTAATCCTTGTGGCTCAGGGAAACAATAATTATGAAGGTTCAGAATATTTAATCAAATCTGCTGAAATTATTATAGGCTTACCAACAGGTAAAGATTCCTTTCCAAATGCTTGTTCACGGATGCGTAGAGCATCTGCTGCAAGGCTTTCAGCTTCTTCATCACGATGTAGATTGTAGAGAGTGACTGCTAAATGCAACATTGGAAAGGTTATAGATGGATCATCAGGAGGCACATTCTTCATCATTATTTGCAAACATATCCGCAGCAAGCGCTCAGCTTCAGCAAAATTCTTGGAGGAAGAATAGGAAGTTGCAAGATTTACAAGATGGGGAACTAAGCTGGGATGATGGTTTCCTCTAGATTTCTCAGATATTAACAAGCATTCTTCCAGCAGGGCTCGACCTTCTCCTAGTCTGTACGCAATCAAGATTGACATGAAAATAAATATTTCCAAGAGGCAACACGTACTACGTGTACAAGTACCATATACTCATAGCAAATAATATAAGGGAGCTTTAGAGCAACATGGTGACAATATAGATCACAGTCCCATCATTGGAGTTCAGCAAATAAAAATCAAGTTAGTAGGACTTTTCTACCTTCCAGCAACATGAAGTAGTTCAGCCAAGTCAATTCTCATCTTCTCCATGACTTCATCATCCAATGCCATGTGTGTTGAATTCCTAAGGATCTCCACAGCATTCTTATACAAATCAATTGCCTCGTTCAACTCTCCTGCAAAAGAAAATAAGAGTTAGCAAATGGATGCCACAGAAGGCAACACTGATGATCATGAGGTATCACAATGGCAAAACTTGGTAACTAAATTGAGTTCAGACCAAGTTTCTCGTTTTGGCTGAGCAATTAAGTGCATGAGATAACTCTAGAAGGCACTGTCAGTTAAGGTAAAAGAACAAGAAAAGCAACTGTGGAAACATAGTACTCATCATGGGTGTTCTCTTCTCTTTTGGTGGGTAGTGGGTACAACAGGAATAACAATAACGGTAAGGGAACAGTTAGACTAGACATTAGTACCATAACTTGACTATCAGTTTTTCTATGTTTCAGTATAAGATACTGACTCATATCCAGTCGCCCTAAATGAGTTGAAGTTACACTCTTCTATACATACCATTCACTGAAACCTGATAGCAGACCCTGGTATATTGTTAGAATGATTTAATGCTTTAATAGAAAGAAATTATACCTTTGGCACATTTCACCTGGGCCAAAGAGCACATAGCTACTCCCACTCTTCCATCTGTTTCCCCATATAACCTCATATAGATGTTTAGAACTCTGATACAACCAGGAAAAAAAAAAGAGTAAACATCATGATGAGCCTCTCACTGATCATCAGAATGAAAAAAAAGGTACTATGTAAGAAAACTGCATTCATGACAAAACTACTAACCTATTAAACGTATATTCAGCATCTGATGACTTCCCCTCCTTCTGTAAGAGATTGCCTAATGCACTTAATGGCACTATCAATTCCTCGCCTTCCCCTCTGCTTGACTCCAATATTTTAATGACATGGTGATATGTTTCTATAGCCTCATTGGCCCTGCCACTAGAGCCAAGAACTTTTGCAATTCCCATCAATGGTGTGCAAAGGAGTGAGCTCTTAGATCCTGGAGGGGGGGGGGGGGGCCATCATGCAGAGGTTACTTTTAGCAAACTGCCGACCGAAAGTTCGCAGAGATATGCTAATTTCGGAAATTCAATTAGACTACAGAAACATATCACCATGACATTAAAATATTGGAGTCAAGCAAATGGGAGGGCGAGAAATTGATAGTAGAATTCAACCTACCATATTTTCTTTCCATAATTTGCAGGGACCTTCGGTAGAAGGAAATTGACAGCTCAGACTTTTCCAACTTGGCATAAATATTTCCCATATGCATTAGTATTGAATCAAAAAGGGGCTCCTCATCATTTAATGCATTCATAATCTTGTGCAACTGCAATCACAGGTCAATATTATAAGTTGTGAGAATGTAACTAATCAAACAAGATGATCCATGATTGCATTCCGAAAAGGACAAATGATGTTCATGAAGATATTCTTGTTATCATGCATGAAGGTGAAAATAACCATTTTCCGTAGTTCATATATATATTAGGCATCCAACTGTTATAGTCATGAAGATATTCTTGTTATCGGATGCATAAAGGTGAAGATTTTCCGTAGTCCATATATATGCACACATATTACTGACTGTTAGACTCAGTAAGCTAAGGTCTTAAAATCATAGAAACCAAAGTCTAGCCAACAAAATGCAGAACGAAGCTAAATATTTAGCAAATCTAATTACCAATTCCATTAGGGATCCCACAGTCCTTAAATCTCCAACAGCCATGTAACCCAGAGCAATGACATCAAGAACAGCAGCTTCTTCAATGCCTTGAGCACCAGCATCCACCTGTTCCCTAATAGCATCATAATTTGCTTGGAGCAAATCTACCGCATCATCTTTCTTCCCCAGTTTAATTAAGGTCTTAACTTCATTAAATAATTCCTGAAGCTGTTCTTCGAGATCATTTAAGTTTTCATGTGATTTCACATGGGCATCACTATCAATATCCGACCTAGAAAGAGAGAAGCACATACTATTTAGCTAAGGTAAGAAGCAACCTAAAATAAAATAACACAACAATCCAGCTTGTAACACCTTTCCCAATGGAAGGAAAAAGTTCTGGATGTTTGAGCATCAAAAGCACAAGTGCTAAGGATGCACACAATTAATTAAGTTTGAATTCCGGGTACGAGCTTAATTTTCAATCAACAGAGATGCGAGGTCTTTAAATAGCCATTGCAAAGCTATTGTTTCAACTCACATGACAATAAAAATGATACGCCCCCATCCGCATATCAGTAAAATATTATATTACGTCCAACAAAGATCATTCATATCATGTATTAAATAAATAACAGACGGCCAATCACCTCACTAAGCACTATATAACACTACTATGACGAGCATTAATCTAAGTAACCTTATACCTTTGGGAAACTCTCGGACTCAAAGCACCTGAAATTACATGTCTTTGAGGGCGTTTGCTTCCTACATCAGACATGTTATCACCGCTAAAAATCCTCAAACCACACCGTCCATCAAATGGGTTGAATGGCACCACATAAAGCCTACGGCTAAGCTTGGGAAACGAAACACTCGTTCTGCCACAAGAACACACAGACAACTTCTGCAATTGTAGGTACCCTAATTCTGCTTTTAAGCACATTGGATTCATCCTGGGAAAAAAAAAAAAGTTCAATAACTACACAAAAGCCTCAACTTATACAACAAACAAAAAACATAATTCGCTCCGATTCTCCATATATTATGAGGCGAAATTCTCCAAACACAGACACTAATTTATAATCGAACAACCGACAAACAGAAGATTGAAGAAAACTACAGAATACTTGCTTATTACTCGAATTACGGCTCGTAGATAATGTGAACAGGTAGCTCTACATCACATGTGCGCATTCATAACCGAAAGTTTTTCACCTGAAACCAGCAGGGATTGAGTAAGAGATAATGGCAGCCATTTAGAAAAAAAAAAAAACAATCCTAAAAACCGCTGAAAAATAAAATGTAAAATAGTAAAGTTAGGGCTTTATAGTAAATCTTCAGCCCGTTACTTCGGCCCAATGGATATATCCTATTGATCCAGCTATTTTTTTATTATTATTTTTTTTTTTTTTAAGGTTATGGATTATCTTGTGAAGAAAAAGCTTTGGCAGTCCAACCTAGCTACCTCTAATTTGGAGATACGTGAAGCTATGCTTGATGGTTGGTTTTATGTCGGCTAGATTTGGTCTATTTATTCTTGGTCCACAAGTTATCAATGTTGTTCAAGAGTTTTTTTCAAAAATATTTGTTGTGTGGTATCTCTTATGATTTGACATGCATTCTCGCGATTTTGTATAGGACCATTACATACTAAGATCCATGTTGCCTTTCCTTTTCTTTATTAATGAACTAGTTATGTCTCATAACTTTCTTCTAGCACAAGAATTAACTTTTTCACTACATATTTTAATGGAATGCATGCTAAAAGCGAAAACCTAAAACTCCATCTCTTGGGTGGTGAGGTGCGTCACCTGTCCTATCTACCCCTTGATAATCAATGGGGTATGCGCAATTTCATTATTGATCGTGCGGTTCATAATAATATCTATATCGTATATTATATTCTTTGTAGATCTACTTGAACTAGCTAGTTCTCAACCAGTTTACTAAGTAGATTCTTTTGTTGAGCGATGATTGTTCTTGGCTCGCCCGGAGTTCTAGATGGTTCACTAAAATCTCTTACCATCCTCCTGCTTCTACCTTATTTGCTTTGTTGCTTTAATTTTAGTGACTCTCATACACTAATTCTTTCTCACCTATGTTTGGTGGTAAGGACCTAGCTAGCTCGCCTTTCAACTCCGCTGTTGGAAAGAATCAATCACAAGATCAAAATGGAGGAAAGAATCACAAATCACAAGAATGGATCCAATCAGATCATAAATTTATTAGATTTATTTATTTCCTTATTCAGTGTTCATCATCTCTATAAAAAGAGATCATTGTACAATTGATTGAGAGATACAAAAACAAAGTATCAAGAATCCTTCTCATTCCTCTACCATGCCTTTCTACTACGTTTCAAACATGGTATCAGAGCAGGATTAAATTCCTGGCTCTGTTAACCCAAAATCCAAAAACAAAAAAAACAAAAAAATCGTTGGCTCAGAAAATACTCATCATCGCCTACCAATCCCGTCCATCCAGCCATTGATCAAGGCAAAACCATCACCCAAATCAGCCATCAACCTGCAACCAGATCAAGATAAACATGTCAGACACGAAGGATCTAGCAGTTCAACAAATAACCAGAAACAATGAGAATATCAGCCTTGGGTTCAAATTGCAGATCGGCACCGGGTTTGCGTCGACCTCAAACCGCGACGGGCAGAACCAGAAAATAAACCCAACAAACCCAAGGACCAAGATCGACAGATCCAAGCTTGTGTGTACGCGCTGTGGAATGCGAAAACACACAAGAGAGCAGTGCTTCCAGATCGTGGGATATCCAGAATGGTGGGACGACGAACGGAGAATGGCGAAGGGAAACATCGCCGCAGTCAGTCCAGCCGACGGAGGCGAGAGCACCGAACCACACCACCGGCCCGATGCTTCCATCGCCGCGTCGGATTTGGAGGAGCAGCGTTAAGAACCGGCGCCGGAGGGAACGGCGGGCACGTCGTCGACGGGCTTGCAGCGCCGGAAGGAGGAGGCGACGTCGCTGGAAGGGGCCACGTCTACGTCGCTGACCACCTCACCGAAAGGGATGGCGGCAGAAGCGGCGCCGGCAGAGGCCGCGCCGGATGGAGCGGAATCCGCGTCACCGGGGGCGTCGTCGGTTCTGGAGGAGCGGCGGCGAGATGCGCCGAGGCAGACGGCGCGAGAACCAGCGCCGGAAGGGGCGTCGCAGCGGCGAGAATCAGCGCCGCTGGGGGCACCCGTCCTGGAGGAACAGCGGCCGAGGCAGACGACGGCCGTGCAGGGCGGATGAACTGGGCAGACGGAGCCCCGGCGATGGTTATCGCCGGTGAAGGTGAGCAGGCGATGGTGACGAGAATTGGAGAGGAGGGGGGCGGCGAGTTTGTCGAAGGTAAAGGGTTTGGATTACATCCAAACCCTAATTTTAATAATACATGTTGTGTTTGCAATTCAGTCCATGGATTTCTAACTCCTTTAATTCAGCCCCCCCATCCTTTTAAAAACCTAAATAACTACCCATCCTTATGTAATTACACTTGTAAAACTAAATCCATACCAAAACCTTTTTTCCAAGGATGGATTTTTGACTGTGGAGCTACCGACACTATGTCCTTTGATAGAAAAGATTTTTTAAACCTGTCAAAATCCACTAAAACACATATCCAAACCGCTAGTGGTGACTTGATAGAAGTAGTAGGATCTGGTACGATTCAAATATCCCCGTCCTTATACCTCTTGAATTGCCTATTTGTTCCTTCTCTCTCACACAAACTCTTATCCATTAGCCATATTACCCGTGACTTAAACTGTACACTTCTTATACACCCGTCCTTTTGTATCTTGCAGGATATCAGGACGAAGAAGATCATTGGGCGTGGCACTGAGAAGCAAGGATTGTACTGTGTCGATGAGGTCGAGCAGAATGGTACTACATTACTCACTCATTCAGCTAATAAAAACTTGTGGTTATGCCATAGGAGGTTAGGTCACCCTTCTAGAGGGTATTTGAAATTATTGTTTCCTGATTTGGTTCAAAACTCCGTTTTTTCTTGCGATACTTGTGTTATGGCCAAAAGCCACAGACATTCTTTCCGACCTAAGAATAAACGAGTTGATCATATATTTTCTCTTGTTCACTCTGATGTGTGGGGACCTGCTCCAATTTTGGGTGGTAGTCGTTTTAAATACTTTCTCTTGTTTGTTGATGATTGTTCTAGGATGACGTGGATTTATTTTTTAGAGAAAAATCCCAAGTTTTCGAAAAAATAACTCTGTTTTATGCCATGGTCCAAACTCAATTTAACAAGAAAATTCAAATACTTCGTTCTGATAACGGCAGGGAATTCGTTAATTCCTCTGTACTCAACTTCTGTCAACAAAAAGGCATAATACACCAAACCTCCTGTCCCTATACCCCCGAACAAAATGGGGTCGTAGAAAGGAAAAACAGGATCATTCTAGAAATGACCCGTGCCATTATGATTGATTCTTGTGTTCCCACCACCTTATGGCCAGAAGCAGTTGCAACCAGTGTCTATCTTCTAAACAGACTACCAACCAAGGTTCTCCAATTTCAAACTCCTCTTCAACACCTCTCTTCCCATGTTACCATTCCTTCAGCCCTTACTCTTGAACCTAGAATTTTGGCTGTTCCGTCTTCGTGCACATTCCAAAGCACGAGCGAACCAAATTCTCGCTGTGTGCTGAAAAGTGTGTATTCGTGGGATATAGGGGTAAATCAGAAAGGGTATAGGTGTTATAACCCAAAAACCCGGCAAGTCATTACTACCATTCATTGTGACTTTCTTGAAACCGAGTATTTCTACAGGAGCCATTTTGGCGGTAAGGGGGAGAACAAACAGGAAACTATTGACCCCCTAAACTGGCTAACCAATTTTCCTACATCTGATCATCTGCACATACCATCTGATCAACCCTCAGAGGACTCAGTACAACCCGAGCTCGGGGTGTCACCTCCAAGATCTCCTGAAATACTGATATCCTCGGGAAATAATGGTAACATTTCTTCACTCCCTTCTGAATTACCCAATCCTGATATACCCAGCTTTTATCTTCCGCCTAATATACCCGGTGAATTAAGGGAGCCGGAACCCGAGACTGTTTTGCAGGAACAATATGTACTTCCTCCCCGGAGCACAAGAGGCATACCTCCTAAACGATATTCCCCTGAAAAAGAGAGTCGAAGAAGCAAGTACCCTATTGGTTCCATTGCCCGAGTCAACCTCTCTAAAGAAGCCACAACCTATGAAAAATCCTTGTATACTGAGGAGATACCTCCCTCTGAGGTAGAAGCACTGAGGATTCCACACTGGAGAGAAGTGATTCAGAAAGAGATGGATGCTCTTGCCAGGACTAACACCTATGATAAATGCCAACTGCCCGAAGGGAAGAAACCTATTGGGTGTAGATGGGTTTTCACCATTAAAAGGAAACCAGATGGATCCATTGAACGATATAAGGCTCGGTTAGTCGCTAAAGGGTACACTCAGACCTATGGTATTGACTATTCCGAGACTTTCTCTCCAGTGGCCAAAATGAACACAGTCAGGGTTTTGCTTTCTATTGTTGCGTCTAAGGATTGGGCCCTCCATCAGTTCGATGTCACGAATGCCTTTTTACATGGAGATCTGAAAGAAGAAGCCTACATGCTCCCACCCCCCGGGTTCTCTCATGAATTTAGGAAAGGTGAAGTCTGCAGGCTCAAGAAAACTCTTTATGGTCTCAAACAATCTCCTAGAGCATGGTTTGGGAGATTTACTGCCGTTATGAAGAAATTGGGTTTTCTGCAAAGCAACTCTGATCATACTCTCTTTATCAAACGAAGAGGGAACCTCCTGACATGCCTTATCATTTATGTCGACGACATGATCTTGACCGGGAATGATACAGAAGAAATTGGCAAGTTAAAGGCAAACTTGTTCAAGGAATTTGAGATGAAGGATTTGGGAAGGTTGAAATATTTCCTTGGCATTGAGGTTCTTAGGTCAAAACAAGGTATTTTTATCAGTCAGAAGAAGTATACGCTTGATCTTATTGTTGAAACTGGACTTCTAGACTGTAAAGCAGCCGCAACTCCAATTGTTGTTAACCATGGGCTCCGGATCAAAGAAGGGGCCGAATTGGTCGATCGCGGTCAATATCAACGACTAGTGGGACGCCTCATCTATCTCTCCCACACCCGACCAGACATATCATATGCTGTTGGAATTGTGAGTCAGTTCATGCACCATCCTCAAACCGAACATATGGAGGCTGCTCTGAGGATAGTCAAATATCTAAAGGGTACCTTCGATTTTGGCATTCTCTTCAGAAAATCCGACAATCTTGAGATCCAGGCTTACACAGATGCAGACTGGGCAGGAAATCCGGTCGATAGGAGATCTACTGCCGGTTACTTTGCTCTTGTTAGGGGAAATCTTGTTTCGTGGAGAAGTAAGAAGCAAAAGGTGGTTGCACTGTCCAGTGCAGAAGCTGAATTTAGAGGAATTAAGAGTGGTCTAACTGAAGTCCTATGGTTAAGGAAACTGATGAAAGAACTTGGCCTGTTCTCTGGAAAGACCTGTCGACTTCTTTGTGACAACAAGGTTGCTATAAGCATCTCCAACAACCCTGTCCAACATGATCGGACAAAACATGTGGAGGTTGATCGACATTTTATAAAAGAGAAGATTGAGGATGGTACAATTGCTCTTCCTTATGTCTCCTCAAAAAATCAGCTGGCTGACATTCTGACCAAAGCAGTGGATTCTAAGAGCCTTTCGGATGTTTTAGTCAAGTTAAATATCGGCAATCCCGATACTTAACTTGAGGGGGAGTGTTGGAAAGAATCAATCACAAGATCAAAATGGAGGAAAGAATCACAAATCACAAGAATGGATCCAATCAGATCATAAATTTATTAGATTGATTTATTTCCTTATTCAGTGTTCATCATCTCTATAAAAAGAGATCATTGTACAATTGATTGAGAGATACAAAAACAAAGTATCAAGAATCCTTCTCATTCCTCTATCATGCCTTTCTACTACGTTTCAAACATCCGCAAATAAAATTAATTTAGAGGAAATAATTTAAAATAGCAAAAAATTAAAAGCATATTCGAAAAATGACAACTCCAATGAATAAATGTAAAAAATAGTAAAAATTGAAGGAAAAGTCTGATTTACCCTTACATTTAATTATTTAAAGTATATGATCAAACATATCAAATTCCTCAATTTTGGGCAGAATTATAACGACTAAATAGTTTATTCATTTTTTTTTACAAAATTAAATTAATTATTGGATGCATTATAACAAGTTTTAATGATAGAAATATTATGTAATTCACGCTTAAATTAAACAAACTTACAATTAATTCATTAAATATAATTTTATGCCAACCTCAATTAATTTAATTTATATCCCTTTTTAATTATAAAAAATCAATTTGCACGACCATTTAATTAGTTGATTAATTTACAACCCTTATTTGTATCATAAAAATATGATTTCACGTCACCCTTTATTTGTTCAATTTTTTATCGAAATGAATTAGCAATTCCTTTAAAAAGACTAAAATTGACTATTAATTGTAAATGAAATCCAAATTCACATTTTTAATTGTTTAGATTTTAATTTCAATTCACTTTAATAATTAAAAATAATAACAACACTAATTTATGCCAATATTTTCCAATAAAAATACTCAAATTTCAAATAATTCAAAATGAAATGTATTGAGATTCTTTTAATATTTAAAATTTAATAAACGTGAATTTAATTTGATTTGAGTTTTAATTTATTATTTAGATTTACAATTAAAATTTTGGCGTGAATTTAAAAATTCTACTTAGATATTTATTAAATTATATTTGGTTTTGTAATTGACATTGGGGAGAATTTAAAACTCAATTGGAATTTCAGTTTAATTATTTAAATTCAGTCCTTATGTATTTCTGTAAATAATTAATTTATTTATTTAATTTTTCAAACTAACAAACTCTGTGAATGTTTTGCAAAAAATAAAAATAAAAATAAAATATTTATATGACAACTTATATAACAAAATTCAGGTTTGATTATTAAAAGCAAGGGTAAGGAGACAATTTTGCTATTTTCTGTATTTTTTCATAAAAAGTGATATTTTTTGCATCTGATATAAGAAAAAGTGCTATTTTAGAATTTTTCTCTTTTATTTTAGGTATTTTATTGGAATTATTGATAGTTTGTATTAAATTTGAAAAATTATCTATAATTTAAACTATATATTTTTTTTATAGAAAATCTGTGAAAAAAATGGGAATGGGCCTTCTCAATGGCTGAAGATATTTTATTTAGCTGTCATTTGATATCGGGCTTAGCCCAAATCCTATCGGGCCAGGTAATAAAATATTTCATTTATAAAAGAACTAAAAATCGATACAATTACGAAAAGTCAAAATTATCCTTCCAGTGATTTCCAGGTGGTGCGCGATTTCCACCTCTTTCATCTTCATTTCTTCATAAGCAGCGCCTTCCAGATTTTGATTTGCCTAAATTTTGATTTCTAGGGTTTCCAAATTCCGCATCCATGGTGGAATTAAACATGGAGGAACTGTCTCTTCCCCACCTATTCGAGCAGTCTCGAAAAATTCACCTAGCCGCCTCCGATTCTTCCGTCGATCAGGTAACTATTTGTTGATTGAATCTTCGGTATTTCCCGATTGGATGGGCTAAATAAACGTTTGTTGGATTTATAGGATACGGTGAAGAAAGGTTGTGAACTGTTGAGGAAATGCGAGGAGATGATTGGGAAGTTGGGGCTATTTTCGGCTAATGAGACGAAGGAAGATATAAGTACTGCCAACCTCAAATATCTTCTTGTGAGTGTTGTTTGTTCATTTTTCTTTCCGGTTTATGGCGAGCTTGTGCGAAACATGTTATTGAAGCGTTTTGTTTTTTTATCTGTTGATGGAGAAATAGTCGCAAAATGGTTACTTTAGAAAACGTATATATTTTTTCACCACCCAGAATGTCCGAATCTGATTACTGTCATTTAGTAATTAGTGATGACTACCTCTTAATAGCTTATGCTATTAAGATAGTGTTTTGAGAATCGTAATCATGAACTGTTATTTAACTAATTTGTTGATAACCTTGAAAAGCCCATATATTTGGTTTATAACTATGTCCAGTCTATTGTGGTTGAAGATTTGTTTCAGGGTTGTGTCCAAGTTGAGGAAAATTTCTGTTTCTTTTATTAGTTTGTAAGAAGAGAGCTCGTTTGCCATTTGTTTTAAATATTTTTGAACAACGTTTGATGCAGGTTCCATATTATCTAGGTGAGCTAACAGAGAAAATTGCTGAGGAAGATAGGATCCAAATTATTAAAGCTTCACAGGCCAAGTTGAAGGTACCATTTTTTTTGTGGGATTATGAATGAGGATCTTTCTCTTGTTGCATTTCTGGTTTTTATTCCCATCTGAAGTTGTCTTAATAAAATTATGTGTGTCGTATGAATCTTGGAATTTGATTGCTTTTCTATCAGGAATTTATCTCCTTTTCTGAGGCAATGGAGCTTGTCCCAAAGGACGAACTAGAATCATCTGTCCAAGCTACGAGTAACACATTTGCTGATCAGAGAGCTAAGAAGGTGGTTTTGGATATTTATTTTGGTTGCTGTATTCTATCTATAACTGTATAATTAAGCTGAAGAAGTTTTAAATGGCTGGAGTAGTTTTGAATATCACACTCTTTCTTATTTTAATAGACTTCTTTTGGAACTGTTGATTTGATGTTGTATATCTTACCGTAAATGATTACATTTTGGAGTTCTGTCAATAATTTTGTGGTTCTATCTGAATTATGGTACTCAGATTGCACGCTTTAAACGTCAGAAAGCTGCTGAGTCTAAATTGCTCGAAATAAAGGAGCGAAAAGAACGACGTGGGCGTTCAACTAGAGCATCTGCATTATCTACACCTGTTGAGGCCGGGGAAGAGGATTTGGAGGATGATGATGGAGAGGAGGAGAGGGAGGTTAGTTCTCCTACATGCTGTTTAATACTCCCTCCGTCCTATATGAATTGTCCACTTTGCTTTTGGCACAATAACCAATGCGAGTAGAGATAGAATAAATTAGTATTTTATTAATGAGTGTGCATTATTTTTGAAAACGTAAAAACTTGTTTATTGACATTAGGTTTTTGGCTAATATAAAATAGCCTTTCTACATATTACAATTAGGTCCCTAGACTTATCCATATTTAAATATTTTAAGTAATCCCTAGTTCATAATAAATATACCAACACTCCCCCTCAAGATGGGCAAAAGAGATCCATTAAACCCATCTTGTTACATAATCTGGAGAGATCGAATGAACCTAGACCCTTAGTAAGACAATCAACCACTTGCTCCTTGGTGGTTACATGCCCCAACTCCAATAATCCACTCTCGAGCTTCTCTTTGATGAAGAATCTATCTATCTCCACGTGTTTGGTCCTGTCGTGTTGCACTGGGTTATTGGCAATACTAATTGCAGACTTACTGTCACACCATAATTTCATTTTGACATCTTTGTTTATCTTAAGATCATCCAATAAAGCATTCAACCAAACCATCTCTGCAACCCCAAGGGCCATTGCCCTGTACTCTGCCTCTGCTGTAGATCTAGCAACTACTGTCTGTTTTTTACTCTTCCAAGAGACCAAATTGCCTCCAACAAACATGCAATATCCAGTTGTGGATTTTCTATCATCAGCACAGCTCGCCCAGTCAGAATCACAATACCCCTCAATATTTAAATGTCCATTTTTCCTGAAGATTAATCCTTTTCCTGGTGCACTTTTCACGTATCTCAGAATCCGATATACTGCATTCATGTGTCATTTCCTCGGGTCATGCATGTAGCGACTCACCACGCTTACTGCAAATGATATGTCTGGACGAGTATGAGTAAGGTAAATGAGGCGTCCTACCAATCTCTGGTATCGCTCACAATCAACAGGTTCTCCTGCTTCAGCACTCAACTTGAATTTTTGATCAACTGGTGAAACTGCAGGTTTGCAGCCTAGCATTCCCGTCTCTGAGAGTAAGTCCAGTGCATACTTTCTCTGGGATAGAACAATCCCTTCTGCTCCACGAGCAACCTCAATTCCCAAAAAATATTTAAGCTGTCCCAGGTCTTTAACTTCAAATTCTTTGCCTAATTCTGTTTTTAACTGAGCAATCTCACTCTCATCATCTCCAGTGATAATCATATCATCCACATATACTGCTAGAACAGTAATGTGACCCCCATGTTGTCGAAAGAAGACTGTGTGATCAGCATTTATCTGTTGATAGCCCATACCCATTATCGCTTTCCTGAATCTGTCAAACCAAGCTCTAGCAGACTGTTTCAAACCGTACAATGACTTTTTTAGTCTGCATACTTTGTTCACTGTTTGCTGTGTACCAAAGCCAGGGGGTATCTCCATGTACACTTCCTCTACAAGATCTCCATGAAGAAATGTATTTTTGACATCTAGTTGGTGTAGTTTCCATCCCTTGTTTGCAGCAATGGAAACAAGTGTTCGGACAGTACTCATCTTTGCCACTGGTGCGAATGTCTCATCATAGTCAATGCCATATGTTTGGCTATATCCTTTCGCCACTAACCGTGCTTTGTACCGGTCAATTCTTCCTTCTGGAGTCTGTTTTACTGCAAACACTCATTTACATCCGACAGCCTTCTTGCCTGGCGGTAGCGACACAATCTCCCAAGTTTTGTTCTTATCGAGGGCCCCAAGTTCTTGCATAGCTGCCTTCCACTTTGGATCATCTTTTGCAACCTGCCAACACTTGGGTAAAGTAACAGAGTCCAAACATGCAATGAATGCTCCATGTGAAGGTGATATGTTAGAGTATGAGACAAATTGAGCAATATCATATGGAGTGTGTAGAGCACTATAGCGTTCAGGAGGAACTCCCGCGTTGCTACGAGCTGTCCTTCTTACAGTAATGTCAGTAGGAAGAGGAGTCATTGTATCACCTGTAAAGGATGGTCTAGTCAAAGGACTAGATGGTGCAAGTGGTACTTCAAGCTTTTGCACCGGTACCTCATTTTTCCCTCTCCTAGTATATACTCTTAACTCCCCCTGAGTTCGAATCTCAGAACCTTCAGTCATCTCTTCATTTTCTTTCTCTTCATCTTCTTCATCCCGCTTCTCCTCACCTGGTCCTTCCATCTCATTAGGAAGATGTCGACCCCACATTTATGAATCTCTGACTATTCTCCCCCTCTCGTCTCATCCCTCTAGTATCATGTGAGTTACTTAGGTCATCGAATGCTGAAGTTTTCCGATGAATAATACGGTTCAAACTCTCGAAAGCGCACATCCATACTCACAAATAATCTCTTCTCTACCGGACTCCAACAAACATATCCCTTTTTTGTGGTAGAGTATCCCACAAAGACACACTTAATCGCTCTAGGATCAAGTTTTCCCACAGACAGTCTATTGTCCTTCACAAAACACACACAACCAAACACTTTAAGTGGAAGGATCCCACCATTATCTCCTCTCAACATTTCACATGGTGATTTCCAGTCTAACACTCGTGTAGGCATCCTGTTTATCAATTGAGCTGCTGTTAGGACTGCTTGTCCCCATAGCTGCTTTGGGACATTCATATGGATCATCATGCTTCTAGCTACTTCTAAAAGATGTCTGTTTTTCCTTTCAGCAACCCCATTTTGAGCCGGTGTATATGAGCATGTGGTTTGGTGTTGTATTCCTTGAGCTGATAAGAATTCTCCAAATGCTTTATTTGTATACTCTGTCCCATTATCAGACCTTAATACCTTCATTACTGCCCCATATTGTGTCTGAACAAATCTATGAAAGTCTTTGAAGCAAGATAAAACATCACTCTTACTTTTCATCAGATAAAGCCAAGTAACACGAGAAAAGCAATCAATAAAACTGACAAAATATCTACAGCCATTCATCGAACTCGTGGAACAAGCTCCCCAAACATCAGAATGTATCAATTCAAAAGGAACAGAACTTCTACGTCCAGAACTAACATAAGAGCTTCTAGTAAGTTTGCCAAACTCACAAGCATCACACTCAAGTTTTTGTTTGTTAGCATTTTCAAACAAAACAGGATATAACCGACTTAACGTACTAAATGATAAATGTCCCATACGCTGGTGATGAAGCATCAAAACATCTTCAGCATTTTTCTCAGATCCTCTAACTCCAACTTCCCCGACCATAGATATCAATGCTGTGTCCATCCCCTCACGATCCAAGTACCATAATCCACTACGCCAAGTGCCAGTCCCAAGTCTCCGGCCAGTCCTCTTCTCCTGGAAGATCACCTTGGGGATATCAAAGGAAACCACACAATTTAGTTGGAGTATGATTGCACTAATAGATAGAAGGTTAACTGGAAAGGAAGGGGCATGCAAAACATTGGATAATGTTAAAGAGCCCATACAATTCACTGTGCCCTTACCAACCACAGGTTGTGCTGTCCCATCAGCAGTTCGAATGCTTTCTGGTTTTGCTAAATGAGTATATGAGGAGAACTCATTAGCATTACCTGTCACGTGTCTAGATGCACCAGAATCTACTATCCATTCAGGTGATCTACTGGTAGAAATAGAAGCTAGAGCATGTGGACTATCTGTACCTCTGTGAGAGTGAGCATATGTAGCAATATTACCTTTGGACATAAATGTGTCCTCAGTCATACTCTTCTTGTCTCCATTACCTGCTACTTTCTGCTTTCTTTTCAACACCTCTAACAGTGCCTGATCTTCTTCAGTGAAAAACACACCAGTTTCTTCCTCTTCCTCTGCTATCATCATATTTGCTCTATAGCCTCCTCTTCCACCTCTTCTACCACCACGGCCACGACCCCGACCTCCAGAATACCCACGTCCACCTGAATCTTTCTCCCTAGATGGCTTAGAACAAGCATGTTTTAGATGACCTACCTCTCCACAATTATAGCATTGTCTAGTTTCCCCCTTAAATCCTGAATTACTCAAATTAGAAACCACAAGTGCTGACTTCATCCCTGAGACTCCTACTTGTCCCAGCCTGCAGCCTAATACGACTCTCCTCATGTATCATAGCAGAAACTGCATCCTCAAGTGAAGGAATCTTTGTCTGTGCTAGCAACATCGCTGTCCTCTGTTCAAATGCAGGTGCTAAGCCTTGAAGAAATAACATGGTTCTCTCTTGATTCAAGGCCTCTCTTTCCTTGCACTGAGGGTCACTACAGCCTCCTCGGGGTGAGAAATGATCATGATCAAGCCATAACCTCTCTAGTTCTATGGCATACTCTTGCACTGTCCTATCTCCCTGGACCGCAGCATAGATCTCTTTCTTAATCTGAAACACCCTCAGGTTGTTTCCTACCCCATCATAGGTTTTCCTCAACTTCTCCCAGACATCCTTTACCTTTTCAATGCCATCCACTGTGGCAGCTATCGATGGAACCATCGAATTGAGAAGCCAAATGTACACCAACATGTGGGTGGACTTCCACTCATCCCTTCCTGCAGCACCCTCAACTAGCTCTGCTTTCTCGTCTGTCAGGTAGCCTTCCAGATTCCTCCCAACAAGAGTATACCTCACCCGACGTGACCAACTCAGATATGTGGCTGGCCCATCGAGTTTCAGATCAATTGGTGGAAGTTCCACCTTAACAGATGACGGTCTCGCAGAGTTCTCCCCCGAGGTTGACATCCTCATAAACTGCATCAATGTCGCAAGGTCTGCCGGATCCAATTTTTTGACAATTTCCTCCATTGGAGTATTGGGATTCCAGGTCGTTAGTTCAAATTCACAAATTTTAATCAGTCCTACCCACCATTTAAATTATGCCCATACTCTTCTTCTTCTTTAATTATTAAATCCCAGCCTTCTCACACATCAATATCAAGAACTCACACCATTACGTGGGATTTCAGGGGCAGCACACCCCACCACCCACACAAACTTAATTCAGCGACCCAGATAAAAAAAAACTTACAGTTTCAGTTACTGTAGCAGAGAGATGAGAGGAGAGTAAGGCCTACACGATTATTTAATGGAATTTCAGAATTCCAGCGCAGCAGCGAAGGAATGGCAGCAGAGCAGTCTGCACGGCGTACTCCTGGACGGCGGCGTAAGCTGCAGCAGATGCACGTCGCCGTCGACGGCGCTCAGGCGAGGGGAACGACTATGGCAATCCGACAATAGAGATAGCGATGATTTAGGGTTTTTTTTTCTTTCTTTCTCCCAACCTTGGCTCGTATACCATGAAAACGTAAAAACTTGTTTATTGACATTAGGTTTTTGGCTAATATAAAATAGCCTTTCTACATATTACAATTAGGTCCCTAGACTTATCCATATTTAAATATTTTAAGTAATCCCTAGTTCATAATAAATATACCAACAATTTTTCCATTTTAAGTAAGTGGACAATTAAATGGGACGGACAAAAAAGGAAAGGTGGACAATTGAAGTGGGACGGAGGGAGTATTATTTTTTAAATCTCACATTCACTCTTTTGTGATGTACTAAATTCTAGAAACGCTAAGTCAGGCATTCTAGACATAGAAGATTGCTTACACTCCTTGTTGATATGTTTCTGGTCTTTGCTTTCTTTTTTCTTGTGTCTCTATCACTTAAAACTTTCTAAAGTAATGAAATTTCCTCAGGCATGGCTGACCACCATCTCCTTGGCACTCTGTAAGGTTAGCCTGGCATCCCAGTATCATCAGTACACATGAGCATCTGTCCCTGTGTGTGACTGTGTGTATATTTAAACTTCCTTTATTCGCTGGTGTGCTCAATCAATTTTGGTACTCGTATACTGCAGGCATTTGATCTGCTTGAAATGTTGAAGAAAGAGGAAGAGATGCTTCTTTCTGTAAGGGAAAGACTGTCACAGGTATGTGTTACCAGTATTGCTACTTTGTGAAGCTTGTACTCACGAGAAGTGGTATTAACTTTTCTTTGTTGTACTTTGCATTTGTAATATGCATATTTCTTTAATGGAATATGAATGGTTCGCACATAACTTGTTATATTTATGTATTTTTCAGCATGAACATGTAGATTCGAGATGTTTGCATTTATTGAGGCCTAGTCCCCAGAATATTTGAGTAGTTTATTACAGACTTACTACCATATAGAAAAACA
This sequence comes from Plectranthus barbatus, assembly GCA_026898455.1. NCBI lineage: Eukaryota > Viridiplantae > Streptophyta > Magnoliopsida > Lamiales > Lamiaceae > Plectranthus > Plectranthus barbatus. The sequence goes on along the minus strand of JAPKLW010000134.1, from coordinate 424,221 downwards.
TATTGATGTAACTCGTAAATTTTTGCTTTATTGCTGCCTCTCATTTTAGGTTTTATATGGGATTTCATCTGCAATCGTATATCTGCATCTCTGATATGTATACTCAGCTTAATTGCTTTTGTAAGTTGAAAGCATCAAACTGTGCAACATGCCGTTTTGTTTGTTATCTTCACATAGCGTATGCAGCTCACTAGATTATACATTTGAATGCAACTTACTGTAGTTTAAGTTCTTCCGCAGGGTGGGAATAATGAATTTGCACAGTCTATTCTTGATGAGCGCACTAAAAAAGCAGAAGACTGGCATCGCAATGCGGCACAAAGGTCTCAATTTACTAAACCTGCAAATCCAATCACATGTGCTACTTTTGCTCAAGATGTGATAGAGGGTAGAGCAAAGGTTTCACAGGCGCATGAACACAAGCATCAGCCAATGATATTTGGACCTGCAAGCCTGGTGGCCAAAAACCCAACAAGTGAGAGGGAGAGGATGGCAGCTCAAGTTTTCCAGCCTAGCTTCAGGTATGTTACTAAATTACCGACAATCATAAAAATAGGAACCGGCTGTGGTTGCTTATAACATTGGATTTTGCTTGCCAGATTGCCAACCATGAGCATAGAGGAAGCTGGCTTAAAGGAGATGGAGATAATGAATACATGGCAAGAAACGAACAAGAAGCTCATGGAAGAGGCCAACTCTGCGTGGTACAAGGATAACAAGCTACCGAGGCCAGGTGAGGATGAGGATGAGGATGATGATGATGATGCTGCCCAAGACAAGGCCAGGGCCTGGGATGACTGGAAAGATGACAACCCTCGTGGAGCAGGCAATAAGAAGCTCACTCCATGTGGTTAATTAATATCAATCATGAATTAATACATTCAACGAATTTTCCAGTCCGAGTATCAGTTTTTTTATCGTGTCGTTCATGTATTCCACTGTATAGCAGCTGTAACTGATGAGTGTAGGATGTACGGTTGAACCTTACATTTTGAACTCATGTAGACCTCTCTAGCTGATTGTAATTCAATTTGATGTAGTTATTAATAGTTGCAGCATAGTTTTTTCTCCTACTCTTTTCTAATATGTGCTGCGATTCAAACAAGGTTTGAACATTTAAAATGTTGGGTTTGATTTGATTATACTACTACATGTCAAAGAACTAACCGGTAGAGATGAAAATGAAATACAGAGCATAACCCACTAATCTCACATCACAAAAATAAAAAAAGTGATCAAACAATGAACTTCAAATGCCACAATTTGGGATTTTTGCTTAAGGTTGTGGGACCCTTTTTATACCACAACAAAAGTGAGCCAAAAAAAAAGAAAAAAGTTTGAGTTGGTTTCCATTCACCAAATGAAAACGATGTACAAAGGAAACCATGAAACTTATGTTTCCTGCATTATGTGGCAGGAAAATAGTTACTTTTCATTTAAAAGTGGAAGCAAGAAAGGATATTCTATTCAGGTCTCCATGCATTTGAGGCCTCTGCAGACCCACAACCACACCACGAACAAGATTGCACAGGCGAACAAATCCAGCGACAGAATCACCCACACTTGCTTCTTCCAAACTTTCTTTTGGTGTTCCCCAGAGTGCTGCCCTCTATTTTCATCCACCTCTTTCCTCCGACCCATCTTGAATTCCTCAAGCAGTGCTTTCTTCATTTTGCTCGAAGCTTTCTCCCCTGAGACCCTGCTCCTTCCCCTAATCGGCCCTGACCCGCTCCCATTTTCTCCAATTCTCTGCCCTGTTGGAGATTCAATTCCATCCATATCATACAATGCCGGCCCAACCAATTGCCGGAAAACCGGGTTGAATTCCCCCTGGAAACAATGGGAGCTCAATTTCTCCAACTTCTTTGCACCCTCAAAATCTTCACCAAACGCACACCTCACGCTCTCCAGAAAAGCAAAACCCTCTGAATTCTCCAATTTCTCATCGAAGATCACGAAATATACAAACGGCTCGTCGATCAGGAAGGAGTAGGTCTTCGATCGGACGGTGTGGCTGAAGCTAGTGTGGAATGGCGGCGTATTCTCGAGGCATTTCACAGCGATCGCGCCGAGCGCGGCATCCATGGAGTTGAACTCCGCTAATATGGTGGTCCCTTTTGCAATGCAGGAGTAATAGATGAGACCTGGATCCGAATGCATAGTTCCAGCGAAGGGGGAAAAAAAACACAAGGGAATCAAAACCCTAATTCCCCTCCTTGTGTGGACAAAAGTGAATCCAGATTGAATTTGGAGGTTTCGCTCAATCTGCAAGACGATCGAAGGAAATCTGCAGGCGAGGAAGAATTGACATGGGGCGGCGGCTGGAGGCGTCGGAAGTGGAAGCTAATGATTTTCACGCCGGCCAAACCGAAGATCTCTCCTCCCAATTGGAAGGAAAAATGGAAAAATCCCACCTTTTTCTTTTCCAACAGAAGATTCAATTCAACATTTTATTTATAATGTTTACTTTTTCTTACGAAACTCAAAAATAGCAAAAATGTAACAAATTTTGAATTTTGAGAGTTCCGATTATAATACTAATAATTATTAAAAACAACATTATACATTATAGTTTGCGTGATTAGTTCTGTTATATTATTTTATATTTTGATTTTGACTATGATGAATAATTGAATATTATCAAGCTGTCAGAATCGTACGCATTCTGTACAAATGTCAAATAACATGTAGGAGTGCATATGACTGATAGATTTATTAATAAGCGCTTTTATTATTGCGTATAATGAAAATACTCAAAACATTAGATACATATACAAAATATCCATTAGCTAAATATGCATAGCCAAATGCTATAGTTGTCAGTTACGATCCTCTTAATTTCCTTGTTAAAGATTAAAAGGAAGTTATTTTACAAATGATATCCTACTTAAGGGGAACAACATGTCAATGGGAGTTTTAGTTTGGACATTACCAGTTGATAAATGCAATTTCTCTTCTTTTCTTCATATGGCTCTGGCATTATCAAAAAGGGGAAAGTTATTTGTAATTATAGATCTTTGATAAATGTCAGAAACCATAAGGCAGATGATGAATGCATAGAACTGATATAGAACAGATCTTGTAAATGTTTATAGGTCCATTGAGTGTAATAGTTTACCTAGTTCGGCCAACATGAAAAATTGATCTAAAGAATGCAAGATCGCTCATAGATATAGATGCAGCTCTGAGAGAAAAGAAACTGCCAGATAGAAAACTGACCAATCGAGAAGAGCTCAGTTACCAGTTCGGAGGAAATGACAGCTGAAGCAAGAAGACAAGAGCTTAGCTAACGGAGTCAACTAATAAAATCTGTCAAATCAAGAGTCGATTTTAGACCATTGGGGAGACTAGCAACATAGTTGTACTGATATTATCCTACTAAAGGAGATGCTGAATCTCAACTCAAATTACAACATATCTATTTCAAGATGAGATTATTAAAGCAAAGAGATCAAGAAGAAAAATGAGTATGATGATAGTGGTGAAAATGAAGAACTATAGAGAGAGTGGATGGTAACAAAGGATGCGGATGAAAAGGAGAAGAAGAAGAAGACAACACAGAAGACGGTGAAAACTTTCTTCTCTAAAAGCTCTCCTATAGCTTACTTTGTGATTTGCACTCGAAGTTGTTGAGCATCTTAGCACGAGGCTCGTGTCTTTCTTATAGATAAAGCTTATGTGGAGATCAGTGTTGGTGGACAGTAAGGCTTCGATATTCATCATTGAGATTAGTGTTCATGTGAAGAACTCAAACTCATAACCAGTTGAAGTTTCAACGTTGTGAGCAGTTTAGAGGAAGAATAGACAATTGAGGAAGAGCCTAACTAGTAAATATCTAGCGGTAAAGCTCAACCAACTGTCGTGCCCTACGATCAGAGTCACTTGATGACTCTCATTGGAGAAGATCATTAATTGTAGTTGTTAGCAACTAAGTGCTATAGTGAACTTCATTCGTGGAGAACAAATAGTGAGCGTAGAGACTGTTGAATTCCGAACCACTATAAACTTCTGTGTTTATTTTTCTATTTTTCTTTATCTACACAATTTACTCTTTTGCTCAATATTTGAAACCTACCAGTTTCCAAATGGTGGTGTATATTTGAAAATTGAATTAATGCACGCAGGACTTCAAAATTTTTAAGTAAATGAAGGTGGACCCACCCAATTACTCAATATTAATTAATTTCATGCACAAAATATTGTATATTCTAATAAATCTAGAGCCAAAAGAATTTTTATAGGATTTTCTCTTCTTATTTTGAGTAAATGATGAAGAAGACCTAATTAATTCGCTAATCACTCATTCAAAATTTAAAAAATAAGTTTTCCACTACTAACAATTTTGTCATTGAGATATTTTTGGATTGGACAATCAAAAATAGTAATTTGTGACATATGTATGCTTTTCTAAATTGCAAAATGCTAATTATGTCACATTTATACACGTGCCATGGACGTGGATTGCAATTAAATTAAAAAGAAGAAATTCTGAAATAACTATTTTTACTAAGAGAAAAGAATAGATGTTCTCAATTCAAAACATATGTAATTAAAGTTTTATTATCTGTATTCTTATAAATTTAAAATTTAAATTAACGTGTTATATTTGAAAATAAAAGTAGAAGATTCGATAGGGGTTTAAAATTTAGGTGATTTCACAAAAACCTCCTCGTTTCAAAACCTCAACTCATGCGTTGAAAATGATTCTCGTGTCAGCTATAGATTACATCAAATCTGGCTTCATTTATTTATCAATTTGTTTTTTTTTTAAATTATTTAAAAGAATAGTAACTGCCACTGCAATCTCGCCCAAGTCTAGGTTGGAGAAATGAAGGCTTTGTGTGTGCATTTTATTATTTTTTCAAATTACGGGTAGGAGTTGGTCGAATTGGAATTCATGGTGAATTGATAATAAACAAAAATGCTTGTTTTTTTATGAGACTAGCAAAAAAAAGAATTTGGAGACATGAGCAATTTATGCAAGGAAAAGTTTGGATGTGGTAAATCAGCGAGAGGCAGCATAAGGGGGATCGATGAAGGCCCATTCAAAAACCTCTTCATACCGAGCTGCAGCAACGTCCCATGAAGTGTTCCCCGCCATTCCCCGCTTCATTAGCCCTTCCCACGAACCTTTGTGCTCTCTGTACGTCCCCACCGCCACCCGCAGCGCCTGTCCACGCCACCATCTTAACCACCACTGAAACCCATATATATACACACACACTGACACACACCATCATCATGGAGGAGGACTTACACTTAATAAACTCTCTCTTGTCAGGGGAGAGAACGTCCACCTGTACGCCCAATGTTAAGTCAACAAGAACACACGAAATCCGGCCCAGAATGAACAAGAAGATTGTAGTGGGAAAGTATTGATACGTACCCTGTACCTTCGCCCTGGCCTTCGTTTGCATACGGGCTGAAATTCACAACAGTGTCCTGAATCAAACAGCATATCATGTCATTAATGGATGAAGTGAAACAAGTTTGTAGATACAGGTAGCTGATCTCACTCTCAGGCCACCGGTGTGGTGGACCACGGGGACTGTGCCGTATTTCATTGCATACAGCTGGTTCAGCCCGCAGGGTTCGAATCTTGAAGGCATTGCCAGAATGTCACAGCTGCAGACCTACTGATATCAGCACAGAGTTATTGCAAAAGGCTAAGCCAATTATGAATTACCCTGCTGTGATCCGATGAGAAATCGGAATGTTGAACCCGACCCAACCACGATACGTGTCCCTATAAGTAAATTCTAGATGTTTCATCCACTCTTCATATTTTTTATCTCCAGATCCAAGCATTATCTGAAACACAGCAAGCTTGTGTTTACTTGCAGACACTACTACTCAATAAATTAAATGAACAAATCAAGTGTGTATAGTCGTATTTTCGTGCATGATGCAAAATATCAACTAAAAAATTGGTAATTCATCCACAATTTGATGCAGAAGACAGCACAAGTAAAATTTTGATACGATAAAATGGAGTTAGGTGAGGCAGCCTTACAATTTGGATACCGTCTTGCATGAGATCTGGAGCTGCCGAGAGAAGAATGTCGACACCTTTCTGGTAGTCAAGCCGCCCGATAAATCCAATCTGTGGAGAAATCTAGTTTGAGAACAATCCCAGCACCAGAAGTGATCCTAGTATTGGCTAAAACAAGGGAGAGTTATGTCTCACCAGAGGAATATCAGCTCCGACTGGAAGACTGAGCTCTTTCTGCAATGCCATCTTGCATTGAACCTGGAACATCAGCGGAATTATTGCCACAGCACGTAAAATTGAGTCTGCCGAAAAAATGATTACAAGTTACTTGGGAGCTTCACAACCTTTCCAGAGAGATCATCAACAGAGTAGGAAGAAGGAAGATATTTGTCGGTAGCTGGATTCCATTCATTCGTATCAATTCCATTTGTGATTCCTGCATGATCACTTCAAATATCAGAACTCGTTGAGCAAAACCAAAAAATTGATGGAAAAGAAATGGATAACAGTAATATGGTAGAAGGCAGGAACTGGGCAATATACTCTAGGACATCCTGGAACCACATTCGACGCACCTGTCAAAACTGATTTCCGACTGGCTAATAGCTCATGCAAACCATATCCACCCTCAGGGGTGGTTATTTCCCAGGAGTAACCCTACACAGAAAGAATGACAAATGAACCAGAGCAAGAAAATGTTTAGGATAAACTTCTATTTCGTAGCCACGGATCCCAAACATTGGCCCAAGATCTCTAGTCACTGAAGCTCCATCTTAGCACATAATCTATTAACTACTTAGTTATCACAAAGCAAGATAAGTAAAGAAATCGCGCATTTTGTACCATATATTACCTGGCTTACTGTGACTATTCTATCAGCAGTGACAATAGCAGATTTCAGAGCATTGACCGCTTCACCAGGATCGAGAGCATGTGTCCTCGCCCAAGTGGGGAACACCCATTCCAGTGCCTTGTACCACTCAGGGGGTAGTCCCAGATTCTTATATGTGATTGCTGCCTCCACCCCCTTGAGACAAAATAGACCATGCATCATTGCTACTTCATTAAGATGTTCAAAGTTATTCGTGCCACATTACAGTTCTTTCAACGCATCAAAATCTACAGTATATTGAAGTGCTTGGCTTCTGCAATGAGGTATGTATGTGCTAGACCACATGCCCCATCTTGCAATTGTAAATCACAAATATTTTGGACCATGTGATATGCAAAGAAGAAAAAGAAAACTAGTACAGCATCTGCTGCAGTATCTATGACTCTGCATAGCAAATCCTGTACAAACATCATCAGAGCAGACACAAATAAATAAGAAAGCCCACTAAAAACTCTCTGTAAGAGTTGTGAGGATTTAATTAAACTGCGCCATTCAAGGGGAAAGGATTCTCGTAAGGAAAAATGAACTCACCTGATGGGCTATGTTATGTATTACAAGGATACTTCGAGCATCCTTATATACACCATGTGGACGATAGTTTGCAGCTAAGAGTCTGAAATTATCGAAGAAATAAATATCAAGACTCATATCAAGTCTAACAACTCGGGGGCAAAACTATGGCTGTTGAAGAAAAACATTATTATTTCTAATGAGGTACTGTTGGGGGCAAAAATATTCTTTCTTTGTCTATTTTTCACATGCTAATATATGTGACAGCCATTTCACAAACATGACACAGTAGCTATAATATGCACGAATTCACACGTTAAGGGCATCTCAGTTCCTCCACAAAAATCGAGAAAAAGAAAATTAGTGTAATGGCCAGTGAGTAAATAAGAATGCCAAAACGATGTAACTGCGTCTGCATATCAAATGACAAATGCAATGATCACACTCACCAAGGCATATCATACAGGGAAACTCACTACAGAAACACATATACCTTAAACTACAATGCTTAAGGTGAGATTGGTGAAACCTTACTAAAGAACCGGGAATCCTTTGGGGAAAGAAAAGATAAAGTCACGTACGTAGGAACTAGGCCAGCATGCCAGTCATTTGCAATAAATAGACATTTTTCACCATAAGTATATCCTCCTAGCGGCAGCACCAAGGGAGCTTCACAAGCCGCATGACAAAGTAATGTGAACCGGAACTGTTAGCCAAAATGGGGAATATCAATTATGTATCATTGTTGCCCGATGGAGTCAAACAGGAGAATCATATCCCATTCATAAATTAAAGGATCCCTTTTCATAGGATCAATTATTTACCTGATTATCACCAAAAGCACCATAATTATCACCATATGGATTTCCAGGTCGATGGTATGAGAGGTGATCAACAAAAACCTAAAATGTGAAAAAACGGATGTTAGATTATGGTACAATATACACTATTGAGCAAGTCAAAGAAAGATGGATAGTTTAGTATTATGATGGACTACTTCCAGTCCTAGCCATCCCCACAATAAAAGAAAAAGGGTTTTTTCCATCATTACATATGACTCAATAAATTATGAAAGCTAAAACTCTTTACCCAGTCAACTCCAGCCCTGTACTCGTGGAAGAATCCGACTTCCTGATCGCCACCAAAGCAATGTACCTTAATCCGCTTTTCAATGTAAACAGCATTGACAAACTTCTTATCTGGTGAACCTCCGGTCAAATATCTTGGGGAAACAACCATTACACGGTGCCCTCGAGCTGCCAATGCCACTGGTAAAGAGCCACAAACATCTCCCAAGCCTCCTGTTTTCGAATATGGGGCTGCTTCAGAAGTAACAAAAACCACATTGTAGGTTGTCTTGGGTGAAGTTGCATCACTAGTTTTTGCTTCTTCAGACAGCGAATCAGCTCTGTTAACTTCAGTTTCTAGAGTTTCCAATATTTTGCCACCGATTGCTGATATTGGACAAACTTATCCTTAGAATTTGAATTGCCTCAAAACTTCACCCAAATTATCCCAACAAAGTAAGTTTTGCCATAGAAAAAGAAGAACCAAACATGAACATAATCGACCATAAAACACTTTTCACTAGATCTCATAATCTTTGTGTTGACAAAATAAGTATCACACTAACAACTTTATCAATCAATTCCTAAGCTTTTCACTTTCAAGATAACCTAATACCTATAGCATCTTCACCCCACATCAATGCATAAAAATAAACCGTATACAATTTAAATAATCAGAAGCTCCCATTTTTTTTCCCTGTTTTCAAAGAATAGGAATTTGCAAATTTACAACGATAAAGTTTGACTCCATAAACTGAATTTTGGACCGTTCAGAGTTCACTAAACAGGAGTTTTTAACAGTAGTCCACAAATGGACATCTTGAGAAAGCAATCTAAGACAACTAAACAACCCTCCGGTAACACTAAATCATAATTGCACTAATGCAGATAAGTCATATGATGTGTGTGTGTATGGCAAAACAACAAGGATATATGAAAGAAAGATGGCATAACACTGAAACCCACCAACTTCTCCACTGAGACACTACAAATATGGGCAACGGTGTCATTTCAATATACAAAAACGGTGATTAAATGCAGACAGTCGCACAGTAAGTATACACTCTCTTTTAGTCTCGAATATATAAAGAAACGATCAAATACAACATCAAAAAAAAAAAAAAAAAACCAAACAACAGTCCATCAAACCAAAATGATGAATCAAGGCGGAACCACACTCAATTTCATACCAGATTGAGGAGTAAAATGAAATCCAACAATAGAGCCACTGGCATCTCTCTCAGTTCCCAACAAAGCTCCCTTCTCCTCTGGCTCCTTACCACTTCCTCTACTCAAAAACTCACCTCCATTTTTATTTTCTTTATATGATCTTCTCCCAACACGAAAGCATTGATCTTTCCTCTTCCCCGGCAACAACCGAGTAAATCCCACTTGACTAACAGAATCAAAAAATCCATTTTCTATCAAGTTGAAGCCCAGAGTTCTTGACGGAACGATATGCAGTGCCTCCATTTGAGAGGTGAGCCAAAGAGAGGAAACCAAATCAAGAAGCAAAGAATTAGCTAGCGTTTGAAAAGGGAAAGAGAGAAAAATATTGAGTAAAGAAAGCACGCACAGTAGGCATAGGATCTGATCAAAGCGCGAAAAAATAGTGGCGGAAGGGAAGGGGCGGCGAACGTCATCGTTTCGAGATTGTAGTTTTGAGGAAGACACGTGGCTGCTGTAATCACGTGGGAGATCGCGCAATTCTTTTCACGCTCACATGCCGCCGTCCATCTTTATTTATGCAACTTACATCAAAATTCACGACTTAATATTACGAGTAGGTAGACGGTGTCACACTATTTTTTATAGTGACACAGACTTTAATACATCATTTTAATAATTTAAAAATATTATTTTATTTTTAAAATTTATATTATTTACAACAAAAATACATCATTTGCAATTAAAAAATATATCATTTTATTAAATCCGTCTCACAATAAAAATAGTGAAATATCATTTATAATAAAAAAACACATCATTTCATTAAATTTATCTCATAATAAAAATGATGAGACCTCTCATCTGAAAATTTGCCAAATATTATATAGTTCAAGTTTATTATATTTAATTTTATTAAATAAGTTCAAATACTGTTCTATTAAATTGAGAGTCCAGTTGTTCAGTTTATTTATATCCTATTATTATTTTTAATTTTATATAAGTGACCTTTTTGTTCTATAAACTCTTTTTTTATTGTTTTAATTATTATTCGATAAATTAGGTATTATGCTTGAAGAAAATCAGTAATTAATCCCGAATTGTTGTTGTATACCACGATAATAGGGGCCAATGCATGTTCAATGAAGTCTAATTAACTAATGCATAATTTCATTTATTGAGGGAATAAGATGTAATCATCATCATTTAGACAGGGAATTTTCCTCTTTGGCTTGATATTAAAAAATAGTGGGTAACAATATAAATTTTTTTCTTTTTGAGAATAATCAATTATACTTTATTGTGTTGGTTAATTATAAAAATTATTTTAATGTTTCTTGGTCACTAAATTATGTTTTAATGTTGGTTCTATCAATTAAAAATATCATTCGTTCAAATTTTGATGAACTATTCATTAAATGTTAGATTATGTCACCTCAGTTACCACATAAGAGCCACAAATAATCTAACATATGATTCAGTAGAATTTTAACACCGTTTACAACAGAGAGTATATATAATTGATGTAATCAAACATTATGGTATTTTTCATAGCGGAGAGTATTTTTAATTAGCAGAATCAAACATTATAATATAATTCAGTTACGGAAAAATATTAAAATCGTTTTCATAATTGACCACTACAATTGGGTTACTCGTCTAGTCTAGAAAATTAAAACAAAGAAAATTTATTTTTTGAAGAAACATTTAGCATTAAAATAATAAAAAAGAATTCTCATATTTATGATTTATCAAACTCTAAATTATCTTTTTCTGGACATATGGGGGTTCTCGACTAATTCAATTACCCCTAATTTAGACCAAATTAAAACCTAATTACTCAATTGATTGGCCCATCTGCCACGGGTCAGCTTGATCTCCGCGCCGGGTTCTACACGGTGGCAGACTGGCGGCGATGTGATATTTCCGTTTCATCTGATTGGAACCTCCGAAGCGACGAGTGTTTAAAGGAATTCTGATTTGAGTCTAAACTGTTTGTGTTTTTGACAAGGAGAAGTTTCTTTTCTTAATTTTTAACAAGTTATCCCATGGAAGCTTCAAACCCAGGTGAACTTGCTGCTTATGTATTCAGCCCGTGTGCAGTGTTTCATGTTAGTGCCACTTTAAGTTGGAAAAGTTTGATCTTTGCTTGAAAATCATATGCGTGTTCCTAATTTTGTAGATAAAGCGCTGCCACTAGATAAATTATCCTTGAAATGTACGAAGACGACAGAAGGTTTATCAAGTTCAGTCTGTTCAGAGGGCAAGTAAGTCTGCATCTGTTTGTTTTATATCTGTTACTTGTCGTTGAATTTATTTGGCTATTGCATGATTTAGTCTGTTAAATAAATGATTCTGAATAAGGAATATTTTGGCATTCTCTCCGAACAGGGGAAAGACTTTTGTAGTATTGGTGTCAACTGGAAGTTTTAACCCTCCCACTTACATGCACATGCGTTGTTTTGGTGAGCTCTTATGATCTAGAAAATCCTAGCTTTTTATCTTTACTTTTGTGCGCGTATGTGTGTCTATGATGATTAATTTTTGGTTGTGATTTTCTGCTGATTGTGAATTGTATTGAACAAACTTGTTTTTCCATTTTTTTGTATATTTCTGGATAGAATTTTGGGACAAGAAATGGGGGGAGGGGGGGAGAGAAACAGATTTTTCGTTATGATATTACTTGATTTCTTCAGTTGTGCGGAGTACTACATATAAGGGCCTAAGGCCTTACAAAAGGATGTTCCTTGACAAACTAGCAGTACTCATCTTAGGTGGATAATAGAACAAGGGAAATTAACTTTAAATATATTAAATTGAAATGTGACTTCTACTGCTTCGATATATATAACTTTTCGGTGGCTTGACTCTTGAGAACTTCCTATTGAACTCTTCTACTCTGACAACTTGAACACTCTTAGCTCCCACCGGGTATATGACATTATTCCCTCCTTTGAATATCCTTGCCCACAAGGATCAATATTAGCAAATTTCCCCAACAAGTAGTTGTTCTCAAAATTTCCCTTGACAGAGAAATGTTTTAGAACTAAGTGCTCATTAATAAGACTTTGATAGAAAGAAGAAAGCTTTTCCTTATTAACTTCCTCAAACTTGATATTGACAGAATCCTCTGGGCTAATCCCACGTTTGTTGTCGTTGGCGTGGAAGTTGTTTTTATTAACTTCAGATCCTTTGGTCCTCGCAGCACAGATATACTCAGCCAATTTAGTAAATTTTCCAAGAAAACCAAAGTCAAAACTCATATCAAACTATAACATTTACTATTGAAAAACTTACTAACTGTCTGCTCACCAAAAATACAACATATATTGGACATGAAATCAACAGCCACATGATGTGTGTGCTAAATAATTGCAATATCTTGTTCCACTATCTTATTCCCACTGCCATTCAGCACTCCTAAAATAACACCATCTGATGGAGCTCAAAAACCAAATGATTCTGCATTTTTCATAAATGACGATCCCAACAATTGGATTGAAGAAACAAAGAGAAATGAGTTGCAGCTGTGTTCCCATTTTCCACAAATGCTCCATCCTAGTAGGAATATAACTCTTTCTCCAAGTGCACACTTGAGCCATTTTTCTCAGAGGTTCATACCTGTCCTTGGCAATTTATCGAGCCCCTTTAATCCATCAATAACTTTATTCCCTTTAAAAGATCTACCAAGGTTGTTGCAGACTAGCATAGACGAGGAGACTTTGTGTGAGGAACAAGAGCTCGGTTGGAAATGCAGCCATACTCCTCTGACTCAATGTTATCCGCAGCCACTTCGATTTCAACCATTGGAACACCGAATCTCCTCCTTACTAATTCTGACCTTCTCTCAACACCTCCTGAGCGTCTATGTTTTAAGCACGTCCTTGATTGTCAGCACCAGCTCTGAAACAGCCATCGAAACACCAACTTCAGACTTCTCTATTTTGCTTTTTCTTCCACCGCAATGTCTTCTGCTCGATAAACTTGGTGACATCAAAGGTGGAAATAAGGTGCGATTTCTCAGTTTCAGCTATGACGACTTCAATTTTTGATTCAATATTCTCATTTGGAGTCACTTTAGAATGCAACCCCTTCAACGGATTCCACTTTGATAGGAGATTTTTCCTTTGTAAGATTTCAGAGTTGCAACTGTATGAAATTTAAAATGGAATTTTGGTGATCGAACCTTGCATTCATTCCAGCCAGTTGCTCAATGATCTTGAAGTGAGTTGCATCACTCCTCTTAGATTTAGTCAACACACGTTGCTCGTGCCATTTCTGGTTTTCATGAACATCGTTCATCCACTTTCTTCAACCATCTTGCCCAGAACGTTGTCCATGGATACCATTTGTGATGAACCAACTTGTTTTTCTATAATTTTGAATTTTGGTGGTTTGAATTGATAGAATTTCGGAGACAAGAAATGGGGGAAGTTTTAGAAGAAACGGGGAAAGCTTTTGCTGAGACAATTGTGGGAATGAAAACTAGATTTCTGTTATGAATTTGCTTGCCTCAACCAATTATATTACTTTTTTCAAGTGGTCCAATGGCACTACAATTTGCAACAAATTGTACCATTTTAATACTAAGTCATAAACATTATCGAATTTAAATAAAATAGAAAGACTTAAGCAACTTATAAGTTAAATCCGTTCTTCTCTTTCCATGATTGAGACCTCCGTAATCTCTCATTGTACATTACACGAACAAATTCTTTGCATAAGTTTATGCTTTAAGCATGTGGAACTCCTCGTACTTGAATATGAAGTTGGTGCTAATTATTCCTCTGTCCATGTTATATTGCCTTTACAATTGATGTTCTATTGATTACTGTGTTAATGCTTAGAGTTGGCGAGAGATGCTGTGAATTCTCAAGGTTTTTCTGTTGTTGGAGGTTACATGTCGCCTGTGAATGATTCGTACAAGAAGAAGGTAGTTAGAACTAAGAATATCATGTTCATGCCATGTATTGTTTGTATGCTAAGTAAAATATAATACTTGCTCTGTGAATCAGTAATTTTTTTATGATAAATAGTGTTTTCAGTTCTTCTTCTTCTTCAAAAAAAAAAAAGAACGGTAGAACTGTTGGTTGTCAAGGCTGAATACTCAACCTTATTCGTTGAAAACAGTAGTTGACCCTTAAGCAAACTGTCTTTTTGTGTATTACCACCCCAATGATAGTTATATTCCCATTTAAAGCTTTTCATAGTGCCTTAGATAAATGTTGTCATGTTCCATAATTTATTATTGTTACATCTAAGAAAATCTTTTTTATACATGTAATTGTATGTTTGGTACATTTCTGTTTTAAATTTATTACCTGCTACTTCAGGGTCTTATCTGTGCAAAACATCGTATTGCTATGTGCAATTTTGCTTGCAGAAGCTCGGATTTTGTTATGGTGGACACGTGGGAGGTGTCTCTCTCTTTCTCTACAGAATATCTTAAGTTCTGCAGATACTACCATTTAGCTATAGCCTCCACCTTTTCAGTTAACTTCTTCAGCTGTTTTTATCCCTGGATTGATTAATGGATATGTTTGTATTGCCTCTTGACAGGCAAGTCAGACCACCTACCAGCGCACATTGACAATTTTGTCTAGAGTTAAAATTTCATTATGTGAGAGTGGACGCATATCCAGTGGTATGTTTTCCGAAGATACTCGCCACTGTGCTGCTGCAATTTTTAGTTAATTATAGCCTAGTTTTAGAAATCATCAGAACTTTGTAGTATAACAATAAACATTGAAGCTCCATGTAACTTGACCAACTTTTGACTAAACTACTTCCAATATTTGTAGTCGAATCACATACTTACAGTTAAGTTTCATACTGTTGAGTTGTGCTTAGTGATGAATAGAACAACTATCTTACGAGTAATTTCATCTCCTTGTAGAGTTGCTTAGAGTCTTACTCGTCTGTGGTTCCGATCTCTTAGAATCATTCAGTATTCCTGGATTTTGGATTCGTGAGCAGGTAAGCTCATGTTCATGCTGATGTTTATCGCATACTTGGAACTTGAGATGTCTTGAATCAATGGTACAAGATTATTGGGAATTGAGATTTCAATTTATTCCTTTCTTAGGTCGAGACTATTTGTAGGGATTTTGGATTGGTTTGTGTGAGGAGAGGGGGCCAAGATGTTGAGCATATCATATCGAAGGATGATATTTTGAACAAATACAAGGTAATCCTTCTCTTGTCATCAACCACTCCCATAAACTATTCATCTCCATCACTAGCATCACATCTTTTGATCTCGTAACTTGTCACATAGCTCCTGTTTTCGTGTTCTTGACTATTCTAAGATCGCCAAATCTTTTCTCAGAGTAATATCACAGTTGTAGATGAAGTGGTACCAAATGGGATCAGTTCTAGTGGATTGAGGTGAGAACACATCCTCTGCCACTTCTGCTGTTGTTGGATTAGAATGCAGATGATACGACCTCACTTTTTCCGATTTGCTATGGCAGGGATTGCATTTCAAGAGGATTATCAGTCAAGTATTTGACAACAGATGAAGTTATCGAGTACATCAAGCATAACAGTCTGTATGTAAAACAGAAGGAAGATGATGCCACCAATCAGTGAACTTTGGTTGAATCTTGGATTATATCTTCATCTGATCTTCATGAATAATGCAGAGTTTTGTAGAGATATGTAATGAACGGATTTGTGTATACACATTTGTTGGAAGTTTTTTCTTCAAGGTATGTGTGTAATGTTAGAGTAGATTGTCATATTTTGGTGCATCTGAATTTAGCCAAGATTAGTTCTTGAATCTGAAATTGTAAAATGCATGTGCACCTTCCATAAAGAAGGTGGTGGCTTGAAGTGAGCAAATATAGAAATGAATCAAAGGTTTTGGCGATTTCAATTCAGTCAAATAAAATGGTTTCAATTTTGGTCCCGTCGAAAATATTCAAACCAGACCATTGGTTTGTTTCGAGTCGAGGGATTTGGATTTTTTTTAATTTATGTTGTAGGAAAAATATCAATTATATTATAAAATATTCATATTTTCCTAAATATATTACCAAATATGCAAATTATCAAAATATATTATAAATTATTAATTTTGTTTTAAATTTATGACGGGAATAAATTTCCTGCATTGAAAGGTTGGTGTGACTTGTTGAATGACACGTCATTACATAAAATTACACATCATCATTATTAGGATTGAGTATGAGTCAAGCCGGCTTGCAAGTTACTCGGGATCGGTTCGAAAAACTCGAAATTGACTCGATAGTATTCGAGCCGAGCTCGAGCTCAAGCTATTCGAGTAGTTGTCGAGCTCGAGCTCGAGCTTGGGTTCGAGTTAGGCTCACGAATCTTATCGAGCTTAATTTAATTTTAATTTTTATTCATAAATTTATTATTTAATCA
Organism: Plectranthus barbatus; assembly: GCA_026898455.1. Classification (NCBI taxonomy): domain Eukaryota; kingdom Viridiplantae; phylum Streptophyta; class Magnoliopsida; order Lamiales; family Lamiaceae; genus Plectranthus; species Plectranthus barbatus. The sequence goes on along the minus strand of JAPKLW010000134.1, from coordinate 407,204 downwards.
TAAATAATATATATTTTTTATTAAAAATTAAAATAAATTAAAACAATCGAGCTCGATCGAGCCGACTCGAGCTTGACGAGTTTGACTTCGAGTCGAGCTCGAGCTCGAGCTTAGAAATTTTGAATCGAGCTCGAGCCTGACCATACTCGGCTTGTGATCATCCCTAATCATTATATTACATATTATTATAATCTCTAATATACTTCAAATTATTATAATTTTCTCAATCATATTACAAATTATATATTTTCCTAAATAAATGTTTAAACTACCAAATTTATTTTGCATTTATGATATAGCATATTTATTTATATTTTAGAATTATAAATATTTAAATAAACATATAATTATGCATAAAAACATTTAAATAAAAGTTCTTGACAAATTAAAAATGGAAAAATATTTATTATAATTTTTCTATTACTTCTGCTCTCATTTCGCTAAATAAAAAAATTAAATATTTCTAAAAATAATAATATTTTTTACTTTGATGAAGCGTGAGACGATAGCAAAATAATATGAAAAATAAAATAAGTGTTTTGTTAGGAAATTTAATAGGATATATCCTTCATTTTATTTTATATTTTGGTGGGTCAAAGATTGTAAAAGTCATCTTAGTTAGTTTTTCAGTTTAGGTGCAAAAATGTGAAGTCTTGTATAGGTTTTTCATCGATTTGTAAGCTGATAGCCTGATACTAAAATCGCAAACTAGATTAGTAAAAAAGTCTAGTGTGCGCGGATGACTCAACAGACCAGAAGAACGCAGTATGCATAACGAGCTTGGAAGAAAAAGAGTCTAAGCGGAGTATGGATTTTGTCAAGATACAAATCCAGTACAGTATGGTGCAATCACTATAACCATACTGAAGCAGCAAATGACCAAGCATACTGAAGAGATGATGTCATCAGCACGGAGTTGCAAAGTATGGTCACACTAGTATGGACGTTCCAGTTTAGGTCCAACATATGAGAAGGAACCAAAAGAAAAACAGACTTTAAGAAAGCCTTAAAGTTTGCCAATAACGAAACTTTAAGTTTCTCTACCTAGGACACTCAGTCCGGGATTCCTCATACTGGCAAAATATTGTCGTTCTGATAAAAGACGAGTCATCACTTTCAAAGTTAAAAGGCAAAAAAGGTGTAGACCCTCTGCCAAAAGCACACCTACCCGCGGAACGCTGCAACCCATAGAGACATCCGATTGGACATCTTCCATTTTGTCTCTAACGGGTTTTAACTTTAAAACTTCAATATCTGGAGTATAAATACCAGAGAAACTATCGAAGAAGAAGGTTACACACGAATATTCATACAAGACTACAGAAGCATTCTAAAGCTCTCAATCGTCAAGTTCTGTAATCTCCCACTCAAAGTTTAAGTTTAGCAGAGTGAGCTTACTTTCGAGACTATTCAGCTTTTTTGTGTCACTAAGTGAACACGAGACTCAAAATTTACGCTTTCTTGAGTTACCATTTGGTAGTTTTCTCTCCAAGAAAAACTACAACAACCAAGTACATCTTGTACTCTAACTCTTACGAGCGATCTGCCGCAGAAGAGAAAGCCCACGGGGGAACTTTAAACACCCCATTCCAGCGACGAGGAGGCTGAGTGGTGTGCCCACACTCTGAGGAGCTGCGAAGCGAAGAATCAAGCAAGGACCAGACGAGTGTGCTTGTGGATCAGTGGATGGGGCATTCACCGTCAAACAATAGATCGTAGGAGCACCTGTAAACATTATAAGCTTAGTGGATTTTCAGACCAAGTGTCTGAAGAGTGGACGTAGGGCGGTTTAGTCTGAACCACTATAAACTGTTTGTCGTTTACTGCTTCATTTTTTATTTGTTAGTGTAGTTTTATCTTGCTTTGAAACCCAACACTCAAGTGCTGGATTATATTCTGAATACTGATAGTTAAGCTAAAGTAAACACACCACACGTAAGTGTTTTTAAACAGACCAAGTTGACTCATCACTTTCAGATTGGATAAGTACAAGATACTGAACTAAAGATATTGAATAATATTTTTTCCGCTGCACATTTACATTATACTCTGATAAACTAGGACCAACAAGTGGTATCAGAACGGTCAGTCCTTACAGACTGGTCGTTTTGAGTCGCTTAGGACTGGTATCCTTTCCTTGAATTTGTTTTTCTTGTTCTGTGTAGCTCAGGTACAGAAATGACGAGCATGATAAAGTTACTACCGTACAACCCTGAAAAGTACGAGATATGGAAGAAGAGATCTTCCATCCAGCTAAAGAGCATACATCCAGAAATGATAGAAGTTCTGGAGAAGGGGCCAATAAAGATCACAAAGACCCTTCCAGCTTTATGAGAAGTAGGATCAAGGATCGTGGAAAAGTCGTATGACGAATAGAGCTCTGAGGACAAAAGAAGGAATCAACTTAACTCAGTAGCTCTAGAAGCCATATTGTCTTCCCTTCTAGATGCATTGGTAGAGGAAGTCATATAGTTCAACACTGCTAAAGAAGTATGGAGCTACTTGGACACACTCTATCACAAAATAGATCAGATGAAGCACAACAAGTTACAGGTGTGTGTGGACAAGTACGAGTCATTCCAGATGCAGCCTAGAGAGACTATTAAGGCAATGGAAAAGAGATTCAACGCCATCGTCAACGAGCTTAAGGCATTGGATAGGACATACACAAATGCAGATCTAAATGCTAAGATCTTGCCCAATATGCCAAAGGAGGATTGATTCGTCAAGAGTACTGTCTTGAAAGAAAAGGATCCATCAAAGATGGCGACCAAGGAATTGTTTGCCCAGCTACAAGCCCTGGTGAACAAGAATGAACTCATCAGAGCCGCCAGCTCACCAAGCCACCCAGCTGAAGATGCGGCCTACTTCGTTAAGCGGGATTCCAAGTGGAAACTGAAGAAACCCTTCCACACTGACCGCCCAGTTGGTCAGTCGAGCTTAGTTCAAGAGAAGCCAATGGCATCTGGCTCTCAATCTAAGGAGGAAGAGAGCTCTATTACAGAGCTTGAGGAACAAATGAGGAAACTTTCCAAACTCCTCGAGAAGGCCAAAGGAAAGAAGAAAGCAATCGACTCCAACGATAAGAAGTTCATCAAAAGAACACCCAGAGCATGCTTCCAATGTGGATCATCAGAGCATCTTTTGTTCGATTGTCCTTCTGTGAATAAGGCAGAAAGGGAGAGACTTCGAAAAGTCTTTGAACGCTAAGCATCAAAGGCCATAGCACAGGCCATGCTAACCAGAACAGAGATGCCAGACATTCTCGATCATGATGAGGACTACTCATCTGAAGAAGAAGCTGACGAGGAAGCACTTCTGACATTCCTAGTCGCAATCGGAGAAGAAGCTGAGGATGATCTCGAAGCTGACGCAGAAATAGCCCTCACTGCTTCAAGTGAATAGGTAAACATTTTGCCTGTTATCATTCAGACAACATACATGTTTGATGAATCTGATTTATACTGTTCTGATTCGGAGGAAATCACTTTAGACATTTTATCGCATGAATTTCAAAAGTTTTATGAAATTAAAAATGTCTTAGCTGCTGAAAATATTTCACCAAGATCTAGGGTCTCTGTTTTGACTGAGGAAATTCAAAATCTAGATATGTTAGTGAAGAGTTAGAAAAATTAAAGATAGAACACTCAACATTGCTTATGAACTTTAAAAACCTAGAATCTGAGTGTAATCTTTGAATTTAACTATCCTTGAGCAGGATGAAAAACTCTATTTTTTAAGAAGGGCTCAAGAGGGCTTGTGTAGGGATTTAGCATGAACTGAATCACCAAATCCAAATAAGCAGGACCAATCATGGATGTTGAATACGACAAACAATTCATAAACCCTAGCATGCTCCTATGAATTTAATGCGTGGATTTAGAGATTACCGTTAATCTGTAGAGTCTAATCCGATCTTTCGCGTTTGAATATCCAACTTTAATTCAACCACGCGATTCGATTAAATCTGCGGAAACAAAAATTAGCAAAACCAATTTCTTGATTTAATTGAATAAAAGAAAAACAAGGGGAAGAAAGATTGTCCTCCAGATCGGATCTCCAGTTCTGTATCCCAATGCTGTTTAGATATGCTACTGGTGAAGATTCCACAAATTTGTGATGTGTAGGCCGGAGTCGAATTCCTCGCCTCCCAAACACACACGCCGATGCCCCCCTCTCTCTCCCTAAGGTTTCAAACTGATATGAATGTTCTGAAGTGGCTAGGGTTTCAGAGAGAGATCTGTCTATTTATAGACCTAGGGTTTTAACCCTAATAGGCTACTGGGCCTTTTTCAGCATATTTAATTAGGCCAGACCTGGGACCTAATGCAAATAATAAAGTGGGCCTATGAATTAATTAATTCCCATGTCCACAACCTAGGACACAATTAATTAATTAATATTAATTATTTTTCACCACAGTATTAATACTGACCTACCCATTTATTACCACGTTGTGAGAACGGGCTGCATTTATCTGAGAATCCTCATATTTAAGGTTACCGGACATTCATTAATTAATCGGAGCTTCTGACAAGCTCTATCTACAATTAATTAATATCTTTTTTTCCTGAGTAGTACCACTCAAACCTTATCACTCGTGCCTGAACTTAATCAGCCTGCAGGACTTTGGCATGATGAACATTATTGAGCTCCTCAGGGAATGTCCCCATCCTATTACTCGGATATGGTTACCTAACTCCAGTCTCAGGTTGTACTACACGAACTGCTGCTACCCAAGATGCGGATATACGAGCACGTTACTTAGGCTCTCCACCATGGCAAATCAAAGCAACAGTCAACCCGTGCATACCCCTGAACCTTCATTAGGGTTTGGACTCAAACAAGAATGAGATCTTGTATTCGCTGATGTCAGACAGACAAATACATCTCAATGTGGTCCTATCAATACATCACCCTTGCGTACCAGCATATCAAGTAACCAAGACAGATTACTTCTTCCGACTATGTTGCAGCAATCCGGGCAGACGTATCATCAACGCTGTCTCGGCTGTGATAACATTTATGTCTCACTAGGTCAAGTGATCATACTGTCTTCTACGATCTACAACACGCCGTATGATCGTCCCTATCAGTGAGACATGATGATACCATTGTTACGTACATGTAAGTTTGTTTAACAGATAGGAGAAAAGTCAATCGTATACTCATTGTAATAAATGCTTTTTGTATACAAAACCCAACAACTTGATGAGGTCATACAGAGAATGAGAGAGCCTTCAGATAAGTCAGATTTAGGATATGAAGAAAACTTGAAAAGTGATAAACCTGCTCCTACTGGTACTAATAGAAATATTATTTTTGTTATAGAAAACCTTAGTACACTGTCTGAGTCAAGTGATCGAGGGGTAGCAATTCACACACCAAGTCATACTGGTAATGCTAAAAGTTGGTTATCCAACAACCCCAAGCTGACAGACCAGCATGAGAATTGTAAGTCCAAGACTAAAAGTAAGTTGGTAGTACAACAAAAACCTATGCTGGAAAAATCTCATACAGACAGGAAGTCAGTACGGTCTCAAAAGTTGACCAAGCAGTATGTTCCTACTACGAGGAAGTCAACTCACTTGACTAGTTCGGCCAAGCAGACAGTACAGTCTGTGAGAAAGCTGAACACCCAACCCGATCAGCACACTATCCGGGGAACAAAATCTGAAGTACACCTTGAGATAAGGAATACACCAAGTAGGGGGAACACCCACTTGAGGCCAGAGCTAACTCACAATTTTCATTTAAAGGTTATGAAGGCTAACCGAGGTGATGTTAGCTCATTGAATAAGCCATCATCAAGTTACTCATATCTGGAACACAGTTTTCGAGGTTCTCAAAAGAAAAGCAATCACAAGAGAACATCACACACAACCACACTATCCTAATCAAAAACCATGCATTATTTTAGAAGACAGGAAAAAGTTGTTGCTAATAACAACAACAGAGGTACATCTGTTGTCAAGATCACATAAGTGTGGATTCCAAAAGAAATGATCACATGAGCTAATCCTGCTGGACCCACAAAGACACGGGGACCTAAATGTTAAATTCTTGTGAATGCAGGAACAGGTATCGAAGGAACGAACTGAGTGGATCCTCGACAACGGATGCTCAGCTCATATGACAGGAATCAGAGAATTCTTTTTAGAGCTAAATATGATTCGTGGACCACAAGTGTTGTTTGGTGACAACTCCAAAGGAAGAGGATGCATTGAGCACAATGGGCTGAGAATCATAAATGTGTCACTCGTCACCAACCTGAAGCATAATTTACTCAGTATTAGTCAACTCAGTGAAAGTGGGTATACTTTCTCATTTGAGGAATATGAATATCAAATAAAACATAAGGATACTGGAGAGATCAAGCTGAGAGGAGTTTGCAAGGGTGGACTCTATGTTGTAGACTGGTTGAGTGGGCAGACTAAATCATGATTTATTGCCACCAGTACATTAGAGTCAAACTGGTTGTGACACAAGAGATTAAGTCATCTGAATTTCAAAACAATCAATTACTTGACTAAGTATGACTTGGTAAAGAGATTACCAAGCGGAGAGTTCAAGAAGGAAGGAGTGTGCAAATCCTGTCAGCAAGGAAAGCAGACAAAGGCATCCTTCAAGAACAAAGCGGTCAGCCCAAGAACTACCCGAGTGCTAGATTAATTTCATATGGACTTATTCGGCCCTGTAACTCCCCCAAACATTGGAGGAAATAGATTCTTACTTATAGTAGTGGATGACTACTCGCAATATACATGGATCAAGCTTCTTAAAACCAAGGACGAAGTGAAGATCATGCTGCCAGAATTGATCATGCGAGTACATAATCAAAGAGAGACTATAGTCAAGAGGATCAGATTAGACAATGGGACAGAGTTTTGCAACGGGCCTCTGATGGATTTCTGTGCAAAAATAGGCATCCGGCATGAGCGTTCTACTCCGAGAACCCCGCAACAGAATGGCAGAGCAGAACGAAGGAATCAAAGACTGAAGGAAGCTATTCGAACCGTGCTGGCAGAGACCAGCTTGGGTGAGAGATTTTGGGCGAAGCATTGATGACGGCGTGCTACACTCAAAACAGAAGCGCCATCAATGACAGAGTTTAGAAGACCCCATACGAAGTATATCATGATCGTAAGCCTTCTTTAGCTCATCTTCGTGTTTTTGGTTCACCGTGTTATATTTACAATAATTGTAAGTCAAAATTGGGTACTTTGTCTCCCAAGGCTGATGAAGGTGTGTTCCTTGGATATGGTCACCCATCTCATGAGGGATATAGAGTATTCAATAAGACTACTAAGCTTGTGGAAATAACACGCAATATTATTTTTTGATGAAGCTATTTTAGTGCGCAGGACCATGAGAGAGTTGGAAGAGAGCCCTCCTGAGATCAATGATCTCAATAAACAGTCAAACTCAAATGCTTCCAATACTTAGTTGACTGTTACGACTAGATCTATGAAGGATGGAATATCTCAATCAACACCCCCGGTTGACCATCAGACAATCAAGAGGGTCGATGATGCTAAGGATCATGCTGAGACCTCTAATTCCACAACCTTATGTTAATGCACAAATCAAGGGGGAATTCACACTGGAGTCTTCCAAGCTGACAATGCTGAAGAAGAAAATGAAGACCCAGACAATCAGACTGGTGTTGCTGAAAACCAGACTAAATCTCTGAGGATTCCTATGAGTACAAGTGTATAGATCACGATGGATGAAGCTGGAGAATCATTTGATTCATCAACATACAGAGGAATCATAGGTTCACTCTTATACTTGACAGCCAACCGACCTAATATTTCTTATGTCGTAAGGGTATGCGCAAGATTTCAAGCCAATCCGAAGAAATCGCATATGGACGCTACCAAGAGAATTGTAAGATATCTTAAGTGAACTGAGTCACTTGAGATTTGGTACCCAAGATGCGATGAGATCATAATCAACCGGTACTCAGACTCAGACTTTGGAGGATGTCGTATTGATCGCAAGAGCACGAGTGGAACCTGTCAGTTTCTTGGACAAAAGCTGATCAATTGGTTTAGTAAGAAACAACACTCGGTTGCAACATCTACCACTAAAGCAAAGTATGTTGCTGCTGCTAGTTGATGTGCTCAAATACTATGGATAAAACAACAGTTGCTCAATTATGATGTGGACTCAGGATATGTTCCAATCTATTACGATAATAATAGTGCAATATGAATCACGAAGAATTTGGTTCATCATTCCAGAACAAAGCACATTAATATACGACATCACTTTATTCGTGATCATGTCGAAAAAAGGATATAAGTGTGGAGTACATTCATACTGAAGACCAGCTTGCAGACATCTTCACGAAACCACTTCAGGAAGCTCGATTCAAGGAGCTTTGTATCAAGCTCGGACTTATGGAGTTTGATGAAAGGGAAGAAAGAGAGGAATGACTCCAAGCTCTCATTCATTTTATTTGGATTTCCAAAAAATATAATGATACTATACTGAGTCCAAGCTCTCAGTATAACATGATAATTGATTATTCATATTGAGTACATTATACTGAGTCCAAGCTCTCAGTATACTACGAAGTATCCATCAAGTGGTAGAAGACGGTGTAGTAGACTGAGATAGAGTCCAAGCTCTCAATCTTTAAAGAACTATTGCAGATGGAGAGATGCGGATTAAAGTTGAGTCCAAGCTCTCACTTTGTTTGAAGATTGAAGACTATAAGCACACGGAGATTTGTGCTGAACATATTCTTGGGACAAGCATACTGAGCAAAGATCGTACTGAGCTCACAACAAATGTTGAAAGACCATATTTAAGGCGATGTTATTGATTTACAAATTGCGTATGCGATACGCCATATTTAATGCTATTAAATGCAAAGGATTCTCAATAGACATCGGAACCTTCTTCGATGTCTGTGGTCCAACAACAGTCTGCCAGGTCAGCATTTTTGGGACTCGAGGATGAAAGCTACGTTAAATCCCATGATGCACGTCACAGGCATAGGGCACCTCAATCGTCGCTGATTTCTAAGAAGCCAATCGGACTTCACGGTACACAATCTCGACCATCGAAATTCACTCTATTAGATTGATGTTTCCAAGTTATAAATAAGGTTCTACTTTGTTTTTCTTGCAAACATCCTTTTTGTTGAACCCTTTTGTCCAATAAACTACTTCGAAACATTGTTTTTCCCTACCCTTTAACTTGATCTCGATGACAAAGAAGCCGAAACCGCCCGACATATCCAGATCTACCCTTTTTGGGTGCGGTCAAAGAGGGGGAAGAAGTATAGAAGGTGCAAAAGACATTAGAACTTTGAGTAGAGCAACTCCGATAGCAGAATCGTGTTGTTTTATACTTTGAGTCTTCAAGGTATGGACTGCTCTACGATCACATAAAAGAGAGCTCTTCGCTGCATATGTAACATATATTATAAAACTAGCTCGTGCAGTCGAATGAGAAGGGAAGCTCGAAGGGGCAAGACAAGTTTTGCAGAGGATGCTCTCCTTGCTCATCTCAGCTTCAAAACCAGAGAATGAGCCTTTCGCATGTATTGTCACTACAGCCGGATATGTCCCTTCCAACGGCAACGCCAGCAGGCCTCCGGATACAAAGTTGCTAAGCCGGCATGAGGGAAGTAGAAAGCAGGTCAACATATCAAACCCGCTTCCCCCAATGCACAGGTTGCAACTAGATGAAGATGAAGACCAGATGAAGCCTAGTATAGACTTATAATAGTTATGTATAGGTTTCTTTGAGTTAGTTTATCTCTGTACTTGTAATAAAAAATATCAAAGGATAAATTGACTTGTTGATGACAATCTCTTTTTTGTCCAATAAAGGTAATCTATATTCTGCAGAATTGCTACGATTCACCAAATGTTGCTCCCTTTTGATGAACAAATATTGCTAAAATTAGTCTAATTGACAACGAAAGAATGTCACTGCATGTTTTGTATGAATATGTTACAGTTTAGCATCCAATAATTCTTATCCGCATGTCGAAGATCGTGGAGGTCAGGTGAAGACCTAACCATCACACTGCATAACAAAGACTATGAGGTGAAGACCTCACAAAAGGTAACGGAGGCCTGCAAAAGTTTCCTCACCAAACAGAGGGTCCTTAAATAATACGAAACCCAAATGTGACTGATTAAATTGTCATTGCAAAAGCTCAAAGAGGATAATTTTGCAAAGAAAAAACATATAATAAAAGAAACAGTCATGGTTCTTGCTTCGGAACTTTCTTCAACATGAGAGCATCAGTCATAGCAGTTCTTGATATCAAAGATGCTTTCAGAATACATAACGCCTGCACCAACAAATTAAAACACAATTATTCAAGATTCATCATCTCAAACCACAAATTAAATATTAATACTTGCAAACTCTTGTTCGAATTGTTTTATGATGCAATTCGTTTATCATCAAGTATGCAATGCGTAGACTACAAAAAGATTCATAACATAGTTGCAAAATAATTAGAATAGCTGATTTTATAAATCTCACTTTAGATAATATTGTTTACTCCCTCAATTTCATTAATTGGTAGTTGGGACTAGGGGTGTTCGCGGTCCGGTTCGGCCGGTTTGGAAGAAAAATTTCGGCCAAACCGATAGGTACGGTTTGAAAAATTTTCAATCCAAACCGGCCAAACCATATAAAAACGGTTTGGTCCGGCCGGTTTGACGGTTTGAAAAGAAATATGTTTCAACTTTCAACAATTTACTATAATTTGTAGAAAACTAGGGTCTAAATACAAATTAATTGATTTATATTATTTGTTACTACTTATAATAATATAATTTTTATTCTAAAATCTTATATTTATAATTTAATGTAAATCAAAAGAAACACATGGGTCAAATGTATTAAAATTATAACCTTAAAATTCAAATGTAAAATTGAAAGAGATGTGTAAAATTATTATTATAAAGTTCATGTTTAATTTATCTTAAGGAAATTATATAAAATAATATTATTTAATGTTAATACTTATTAGTTTATTTTTGATAAATAAAAAAATAAAACTAAAACTATAGTATATTGGCCAATAAATTTGAACATGGGCTAATTGTATGAAAAAGTAGAAACTTTACAAATGAGCTACAAATTATATTAATTAATTATACTATATTTAATATATATATATATATATACGGCCGGTCCGGCCCAAACGGCCGGTTTGAGTCTCCAAACCGTAACCAAACCAAATTTATCCGGTTTTAAAATTTTCAAACCGCCAGTTTGAAAATTAAATTTCAAACCGGCCAAACCGGCCAAATTAATACGGTTTGGCCGGTTTGACCGGTTTCGGCCAAACCATGAACACCCCTAGTTGGGACCAACATACAAGTATGTTAATATAATACTGTCCACTTTGAGGTGATTGAGTATTTTTAAGTACACATGAGGAAATAATAAGTTAACTTACCTCTTGAGGTCCAATGTGCAGCTCCGTTTCTCTAACATCAGACAACAAAATTCCAAGATCATTGAGAATAGACATACTCGACGATATACTGTAAGGTGAGAGAGTTAAGTCGTCACTCACTATATAAATTGTTTTCTTCTTCACATACCTGCTAGGCCCTTCTCTACACGTGAAATTCTTACACAATTCTGGATGGTAAAGGCGTAGAGGAGGCATGTCTTCATCGAGAGGTAAAATCTAGTTTTCTGACACATAACACTTTGCTAGCTCCGGATTTATGAGACATTTTCTGATGTCTGAACTCATGAAATAATCATTTTCAATCGAATCTTTAACACTAAGGTATATATTGTCGATGTTTTGGAGAGATGTTTTGCCGCTCAGAAGATGTTCGATTCTTCCCAGGGAATAAGTGAGGAAACTAAAAAAAAACTCCACGAAATTATCCCTGACTTGAGCAAACAGGAATTTTTTTGTTGATTTTTGAAGTGTTGCATGTATGATCATCTTCTTGGAGTTGGGAGCTTCTACATTTTTTTCAAGTACAGGAGGATGGAACAAACTTGGTGATGCCCAACATCTGTTCTTGGGTATCAGGTCAGACAATGGTGCCGATGAAGTGAATAACAGCTTGAGCAGTTCCACAATCTGTTAACACAAAATGGCCACCATTGATAAGACTAATACAAGATTGTTTTAGGGGGGAAAAAAGCACTCACATCATCGATGCCGAAATACAGACAAGTTAAATTAGCGTCATCAGCGTCTGTAATGCCGAGATTGTTGATGGTTTGTAAGAATCCGGTGATAACTGGGACGACCCAAAGATCATCAATGATTATGAAAGACGACTCCTTCATCATGAAAACTGGACGAACACCCGATTCACCAAAGCATATTTCGTTCTTCAATGGCATCCGACAAATGTTGCATTGAACTACATGAGAATACATGCTTATATATATGGATTCAAGTTTTGATCGTGAGCATTCTGCACAAACAAAATATTTTGCAGTCTGGGAATTGTTAATATCAAGTTTTAGTCTACGCTGTTCAGCTTCACCCCAGCTTCGTGGATTGTGCAGGATTTTCTTGGCACCCTCCACACAAAAATGGCTGCCATCCAAATTCCATATACTTCTGGACAAAGAAGTTATGCTTCCAACGAATGACCAGTAGCCGTAGCGATTCTGCAAAATATAGATGATCTTTCCCAACGACAGCGTCAGGAAGCTCAACAGAAATTAGATATTTCTGCATTCTTCATGTGTTGAAATTACACACTCCAGTGTAATCAGCAGGCTTCTTACTCTCTTACATACTTAAGATTTAATTGCTCTAAACTTACTTAAAATATTAATCGAGCAATATCTCTCTAGAATTATAAGGAGAAGATCTTAAATAGGAAGCTAAATTTGAAGGAGAACCTTTCTAAGTTTATAGACTGAATGTCATACTTGTAAAAACTCTAAAGTTCTTCGCTCCTCGTCAGCTTAGGTTAGAGATGGCTTTGACCACACCAAAAAGGGGGAAATTGTTAGGAAATTTGATAGAAATATCCTTCATTTTATTTTATGTTGTGGTGGGTAAAAGATTGTAAAAGTCATCTTAGTTAGTTTTTCAGCTTAGGTGCAAAAATGTAAAGTCCTGTATAGGTTCTTTATCGAGTTGTAAGCTAATACTAACATCAGAAACAAGACTAGTCAAAGAGTCTAGTACGCGCGGAGGACTCAATAGGCCAGAAGAACACAGTACACATAACGAGCCTGGAAGAAATAGAGTTTAAGCGGAGTATGGGTTTCGTTAAGATACGAATCCAGTACAGTATGGTGCAATCACTATAACCATACTGAAGCAGCAAAGGACCAAGCATACTAAAGAGATGATGTCATCAGCATGGAGTTGCAAAGTATGGCCACACCAGTATAGACTTTCCAGTCTAAGTCCATGATCATTGATATTTTAACCAGATCAATTATAGAATAGTGATGCAAATAAATTTATAAACCCTAAGGTTGTCGAACCCACAAAGACTGTATAACAAGACTATCCTATGTACTAGCCATAGTTTTCAAACCACAGTTGTTTGAGTAAATTGAAAATAGGATTTTGGTTTTGGAATTTAGAGATAACAATGCAGAAAAGTAAAGGTTTTTGATAACATAATTTAAAGATGCAGATTTCAGGGCAGATAATCAAATCATAAACATGCAAATTCATCAACTCAGCAATGGGGAAGAAATTAGATTCGAATGAGTAAAATTCCGTGTTTGGCAATTAAACCCTAGATTACTAATGTGTGATTATCTCCTCTCAGTCTCAAGAACACAACATCAATCAATCTTGATAATTATTTAATTATAATCCTACAAATTGAATCTTCCTGACAGAAAACAATTGCATTCAATCTCCTCTTCCTATTACAAATTCTCATCTCTCGATCCTTTCAATTGATAACTAAAAATCTAGATTCAAATTCATCTCTCGATCCTTCTTTAAATCTAGATTTGGTTAATTAAGTTCATGAAATTAAATCATGAATATTGAGTTGAATCCTTCATACATGCATCAAAAAATATTATCAAAGCCCTAGAACCTGTTAGGGTTTCTAGCCACAAATCATGCTTAGAAACAAAGAAAATATTTTATTAGAAGTCATAAATTAACTTACAAGGACAATAGGAACCTTGAAAGTCTTGGAAAAACTACAATGCAATAAAATTCTAAGTAATGAAAGAGATAATTTTCGAGCCCTAATGAGATAGTATTTATAGAGTACTGAAAACATCTATACAAGGTATTGAGCTAAAATATAAAAAATAACCAAACTGAGAAAAATCCTATTTTTTGGCCTCCGTGTCGATCGACATGAGTGCATTGTGTCGATCCTTCAAACTTCCTTTGCCTCGATTGATCTTGCCTGGCATTCGTGTCGATCGACAAGCAACACTCATGTCGAGCCTTCTCTTCTGCTTTACCTTCGATCGACATCTTACCTCTGTGTCGGTCGACACAGAGGTCATGCTTCAGGTTTTTGGCATGTATCCTAACTCGGTCGACTTCCCGTGTGTCAATCAAAGCAGCAACTCTATCATAATTGGTTATTTTCATATTCGGATCACTTAGCCTAAAAAACCTACAAAACATAACATAACAAGCGTAACATACTCTACAATCCACTCATGCACGAAAATAACTGATAACTAAACCTAATTGCACTAAAATAAAGGAGAAAAACATGGATAAGTGAGTGTAAATGTGAGTTTATCAAACCAACATATGAGGACGAACCAAAAGAAGAACAAACTTTAAGGATTGGAGAAGCCTTAAAGTCTACCAAGCACGAAACTTTAAGTTTATCTACCTATGACATTTAGTCCGGGATTCCTCATACTGGAAAAATATTATCGTTTTGACAAAAGATGAGTCGTCGATTTTGAAAGTTAGAAAAAGGCAAAAAAGGCCTAGACCCTTTGTCAAAAGCACACCTACTCGCGGAACGCTGCAATCAAAAAAGACATCCGATTGAACATCTTCCATTATGTCTCTAACGGGTCTTAAATTCAAACCTTCAACATCTGGGGTATAAATACCAGAGAAACCATCGAAGAAGAAGTTACCCACACGAATATTCATACAAGACTACAAAAGAATTCTAAAGCTCTAAATTGTTAAGTTTTGTAATCTCCCACCGGAAGTTTAAGCTTAGCAGGGTGAGCTTACTTTCAAAGCTATTCAACTTTCCGTGTGTCACTAAGTGAACAAGAGACTCAAAATTTACACATTCTTGAGTTACCATTTGGTAGTTTTTCTCTCAAAGAAAAACTACAATAGTCAAGTACATCATGTACTCTGACTCTTACGGGCAACCTGCTGCAGGAGAGAAAGTTCACGGGAGAACTTTAAACACCCCATTCCAACGACGGGGAGGCTGAGTGGTGCACCCACACTCTGAGGAGCTGCGAAGTGACGAACCAAGCAATGACCAGACGAGTGCGCTTGTGGATTGGTGGACTGGGCATGCACTGACAAATAATAGATCTTAGGAGCACCTGTAAACGTTGTCAGCCTAGTGGATTTTCAGACCAAGTGTCTGAAGAGTGGACATAGGATGGTTTAGTCCGAACCACTATAAAATGTTTGTCGTTTACTGCTTTATTTCTTTATTTGTCAGTATAGTTTTATCTTGCTTTGAAACCCAACACTCAAGTGTTGGAGTATATTCTGAATACTGACACTTAAGCTAAAGTAAACACACCATACTTAAGTGTTTTCAAACAGACCAAGCTGACTCATCAGTTTCAACTTGGATAAATACAAGATACTGAACTGAAGATATTGAATAATATTTTTTCCGCTGCGCATTTACATTATACTCAGATAAACTGGGACCAACATATCCTTTTTTTTTAGTTAGTCAAAAATTCAAATTTAAATATTTTTAAGTATAAAATGCATTTATTTAAATATTCACAATATAAATAAATATTTTTTCGTCATAAGTGAAGGAATTGCTGGCAAACTGAATTGCCAATCCATAACCCAGGTTGTAATTGAATATAAAAAATAAATTACTATGCCTATGAATAATACTAGCATGATCCTATTGAAATGCATAAGCATAAGATGATTTATGCGGAATACCTAGATTGTATAAACTGATGAGCTGGTTGCGTAGAGATTTTGATCCTCAATCATCTTTCTTGCGCAACAAGATTTAATTTTACAAATGAAAGAATTAAACCCTTTGAAATTAAGTAGATAATTTCGAAAACTAGAGAGAGAAAGAAGAGATAGATCCTCCAGATCTATTTTTCTGAATTTATCTCTAAAATGAAAGGACATTGTTTTTTAACAACAAAAATACATTTATTTAAATTCACACACTTAAATATTTTTATAAAAATTTGAATTATAATTTTTTAATCACAAACAATACACTTTCACCATTATTCCTAATAAAGGGCAAGTACATTATTCTTAACAAGGAGGAATTTCATCATTTAATTTTAATTTTTAATGCAATCCAATATTAATACTATCTCTAACATCAACCACTTCAACCATCAAACCACTTCAATATTTAATTAATTTATCTATCTTTCACGCCATTAATATCATCTCAACCCAACCACATTAATTTTACATACTTTATCAGCAACCACCCAACCATCCAACCACTATATTATATATAATTCTTAATTTTATTTTCAAGATTAAGATTAATAAATACAATAAAAAAATAAAAATTACTAGTAATAATGAAAATTATAAATGGTAAGGCGATAAAATAAAATTACACTGATTATATTACATTTGATCAATATAATATGATGAAGTATATATACTAATTTAAAAATAAAAAATATATACATCAAAATTAGTCTTTATTTGTAGATAATGAAAAATTAGAAATTTCGGTATTTTTTAAATTTATTATTTAATATATATTAATTTTTTATTGTATTTATATAAAACTAATTAACCAATAATATAAAGACACATGCTGGATCTTTATTGGTTAAACAATAAAAAATTAAAAATTTAGTAGTGGGCCATGAGACCTGGACGGTTTTAATTGAATCTCCAAGCAACCGTCGTTGGTTGCCTTCTTTATTTCAACATTTTAAAAAAATTCTTTTTCCTACGTGGCATCTTATGCTTCAAGGTCTCCATTAATTATAAGGTGATTCCAAATACAGCCATATTTTTATTTAACATAGCCCCTATAAAAAAATTAATTAAATTATTATATAATATTACAATTTTATCCTTATTATTTTAAATCTATATATATATAAAAGATGAACCCCTCTAAAATAATTTTCCCCCCAAAACACATTTGCTATATGTAATGATATATTATTTTAGGTAGTTAATCAATAATGAATATGATAACTATAAAACCATTATAATTAATAATTAATTTATTGGACAAAAAAAATATAAAAAATATTTATATAAACGTTTTATATTTTAGATAATAAAAAAGATTAACAACCTTCTATGAATATAAAGACAAAAAGAAAATGGAATGGGAAACAATTTATTATAAGAAAAAATTATTAAAAATGTTTTCTTGGAATAAAGTGTACATATATTTAATAGTACTTTTAAAAAGTATTTAAAATAGCAATAAATAATGATTATTATAATAGAGAAATGTATTATATATAAGAAAATATTTATGTATACGCTTTATATTTTAGATAATAATAAGATTAACAATCTTCTATGGATATAAAGAAGAAAAAATGGAATGGGAAAAGAAAAAAATATTAAAAACATTTTATTGGAATAAAAGTGTACATATATTTAATAGTAGTTTTAAACTGTATTTAAAATAAAAATCTTACAATTAATAATAATTATTAAAATCTATAGGTCTTATACGTAGGGGTGTAATCGAACCGAGTCGAGTCGAGTAGTGTCGTGCTCAAGTTTGACTCGTTTAGTTTCGAGTCGAGCTTCGAGCTTTTTAATCGAATATTTTGATGTTCACGAACGTTATCGAGCTTTTATCGAGCCTAAACGAACTTTCTAAATTTAGAATATATTTAAGATTTTCATTGTTATTTTGAAGAAAAGGTTATTTATTCCAATAAAAAATATCATCTTCATGCTCAAATTCTAAATATTTTTCATTATTAGATAGATTTATCATTATTGTTACTCTTAAATCATGAAAATATTATTTTTATAAAAGTAATTATTTTATATTTCTTACTAATTTTAGCTAACGAGCCTGCTCACGAGCTCACGAGTCGAATACTATGATGCTCAAGTTTGGTTCATTTAATAAACGAGCTTTACTAAACGAACTCGAATGAGTTTTTATCGAGTCGAGATCCGAGTAACTCACGAACAGTTTGGTTCATTTACACCCCTACTTATACGTACCTTAAAAGCACGTTTCCACAAATTTTTCGCTAAAATAAGACTTTAAAGAATAATTATATAAAAAAGGAGAAAAAAAATAATTCATTAAACAATTGCGAATAACACAAAATGGTAATAAGTGGAAATCAAATAAATTAGTGCAATTAAGAAGAATAAAACGGCCCCAAAAGATTCAATCTACTTTAAATTTATTAACAAATCAAAGAAAATGCACTTAATATTAACGAATTTAGCTCTAAATTATAGGCAAAAATTTTGATCATCAATAAATTTGACATCTCCTAAAACTGTATAAATAGCTACATATTGTGGTAAATAAAACATTATTCCGATCAATGAAATGAAAAAGTTGTCGTTTTTCAGTGGCTGAAGCACAATGGATTGCTATATATCAATCTATTGCCTCTCCCGAATTGGAACAATGAAGCTTCTTTAATCGTGATATTTGTGCAACTCCTACGTTGCTAGGGAATAGATCTTACCGAGTTTAAACTTCTTTTGCAATTGTATTATTATTGCTCCAAGTAGTTTAGAATTTTTTTTTAATTTTTAAATTAAGTTTTATTGAAATAAAATTTTATAGTGCAGCCAAAATTGTAATGAATTTTGCATTTTATTGTATTCACTACATTTGCTCAATCTTTAGTTTTCCAGATTTTTATGTGTTTACATTGTATTCAAAGTAGCATTGTTATGATTATTATCGAATAATACTATAAAATTAAAAATTTGGAAATTCATGTCTCATATTTTGCCATCCAATGAATTTGATCCTCAGTATATTATGATGTTACCTAATATGCTGTTTTGTAAATCAGATTTGATATTTTTGTATAATGTTTTTGCCAAGTAATATATTTTTAATTAAGTCATTGATGACATTTTTTGTTAATGTAATGTATTTTTATATTGTTGTCCGTCAAAAATATCATTTCAAGCATAATTTTTTTTCAATACATCAGTTTTTAGTTTTATTTTACAATTATTTTATTTTGTTGAAATATTTATCTAATTTATTGTTTGTGATATTAAGTTTTTTTGTAAGGGTTAAAAATAAAATTAGACCGTGGGAAGTATTTACTTTTGTGATTTTATCTAGGTTAATCAAGTTTATAACTCAATTGGTGTAGGGATACATGTAAATTTATTTCTTAATATTTCAAAAACAACATATGAATGTTCAATTATTGTTTTAAAAATGTTTAAATGGTAGAAATTTGATCTTAGTTGGTTAGCATTTCTTTTATAGTTCATAAATGTTAGATTTTTATATTCTAAATTGTGTGTTTTTTTATAATTTTTTTATTTTTATTTTGCAACTATCTCAAGGTATATGAATGTAGGCATAAGTAAATTTAAATTGGAAGGGTGATATACTATTTTAAATTCTTATATATTTAAGAAACATAAAATTTTAGATTAACTTTATTTGCTGTAGACGAACATTAATCCAGGATTGCTATTGTGATATTTTAATTGTATTATTTATGTAAGGCCATTTCCAATAAATATAAAATCAATTCAAAAATACACAAACACAATCCTAAAAATCTAAAAATGATTTTAGATTTACTTCAAACGATTAATTTCTTGATATTTGATCTAAATATCAGGGGTTTATTGTGTAATATTATGAAGTGCTTTTTTATTATATTAATATATATCATGAAGTGGTTTTTTTATAATTTTAATTGAGGTTGGACGGAATATTGGTGGCATAAAGAAAAATTTTGTGTAATTTTTAAAATTTTAATGATCAGCCTGCTCTTATAGAGAGGTAAGTAAAATAAAGAAATAAGATTTATATTTAGCTCAAACTTGATATATTTTTCTAAATTATTTTGATATATTTGTTAAACAAGAGATGAATATGAGACTAGGATAAAAATTATATAAAATAATAAATTATTAAAAAATCATATAACCAAATAATTTTATATAATCTTATAACATCTAAAATAATTATTGTCAAAAATATTTTAAATACTCAAATCTACTAAAGACATTATGAAAATGCCCAAAATATTAAACAAATTGAAGAAATGTCAATTTTTGACTAGAAACTGTTAATGCATCAAATTGATAATATAATTTGAGTAATGAACATCAAATTATAAGCAAATATCAAATTAGAGACATTTTAATAATTTTTTTTATAAAGTAGGTCGGTGTCATTTCGTACAACACCGGCCTCTAACACCATTTCGTACAACACCTGCCTCTAACACCGACCGGGCCTAGCCACTAAAAAATAAAGCAAAAATAGTACTCCCTCCGTCCCGATGAAGTAGTCCCTTTTCTTTTCGGCACGGGAATTAAGGGTTGTGAGTGTAGTGGAATTAATATTTTATTGGTGAGTGTGAAAAAGGTTGCCATTTTAGGAAAATGAGACTATTCTATGGGACAAACAAAAAAGGAAAGTGAGACTACTTCAATGGGACGGAGGGAGTAATACTTTACATATTTTTTTAGCGGGTCCCATTCGGTGTCGCCCCCGTGACACCGACCTCCGACACAGACCCTTTTTTTTTTTTAAATTTTCAATTTTTAAAATTAAAAATTCAATATTTTTTAATTACGTTGGTCGGTTTCATAATATTTAATTCTACAAAATGTCTCAAATCTCAATCAATTATGAAAAATCAATAGCTGAATTTTGAAAAATGTCAGAATGATGAAATGGTAATTCTAATATTTTGAGTATTTTCACGATACAAATAGTGAAAACGAATGACAAAAAAATTCACTCATAATTATTTATACATATTTCTATAATAAAATATGCGCTGGAGGAAAAGTAGTTTAAAATTATAATAAAAACTCATACTTGATAGCCACCGTCCCCTCTTTTATTCTCACTCATGTTGGTTGACGATCTAATCGCGCGCCACAGGAAGACATTTTCGATATAAAGATCTCCCAATATGTGGTTTGATGTTGATTAGCCAACCAAATTGCCACTTCGATTTTAACTACCTTGCGCTGAAGCCGTCAATAAAGCATGCCATAAGTTCTGCAGCCATTACTAAAGTATTAATAAGTTATTCAAACAAAAAAACATGTCTATGAAAGTGTAATGGAGATTGAAGCAGCATTGGGGTTTTCTTGTGATGCTGGAGGGCTTCAAGTTGGAAGATTATTGCCATGTTTTTCATCCAATTTTGAGGTGTAATAAAATGTGTTTTGACGTGAGAATTGAAGACACAGTTGATTTGATGGGATTCTCACTTTTCATTGTAAATTATACAATTCACTTTGTTTTTTGGGATTTTTATTTTTATTTAAATTAGATGGAGATGTGGGATTATAGTTTGAGTTTGAATTTTTTATTTTAATTAAAATTCAAAATTGAGGGCTATAATAGTAATAATATATTATAATTTAAATTTTTATTTTTTAGGTGGTTGTGCATTTAGAATTACCCTAATTATAATCTAAAGAAAACTCAGCAATTTGATTCCTAATTTATTTTTGCTATTCTCTCTGCTTATATCAATAAAATCAAGTATTCAATGAGATTGACCAATTTTTTTTATATTTTATTGCACCAACAATTCCAAAAAAAGTCTATATTTATATCTTTATAATATATCAAAAAATAATGATTTATTAGTTATTACCGCTAAAAATATAAATCTATTTTTTATTTTTTTGATTTATTATTTATTCTACTACATAGATATATAATAAGTAAAATAAAATATTTAATGAATAAAAGTTAAATATACATAAAAAATTATTACAAAATAATAAGATGTATAATATTGTTAATTATATTTTAATGTTAAATAATAAAACATTGTATATTTGATCCCTCCATCACTCAAGTACAAATCTAGTGAGGATGAAATTAAAATATTGAATAAAATCGACAAATAAAAACTGGGAAGGTATTGGGTTAGGCAGACCTAAATTATTTAGGCGGGTTTTATTCATTAACCCAATCTTTAGGCGGGTTTTATCCATTAACCCAAGCCCAAACCCATATAATATACCCTATTTGGGATGGGTGAACCCATTTGGATAGGATAAAACCCGCCTAAACCGTTTAGGCCTGCCTAAGGCAAGTTTTTGCCATAAAAACTAATTACGAATAAGTCTCTAAAGATAGCTGATTTGACGACTCGCACGAACAAGTAACTCACTTGGTCACCTAGTTTTCGGCACCGCTTCTCTCCAGTCTCACACCCTCAAGTTTCGTGAAGTTCCATCTACTGGTTTCGAGCTCGCATTTTTCCTAAGTGGGAAAATGTGGTCAAGAAACCGGACGAGACACCTTTTTTCACGTGTGATGACGCATGCAATCAAAGTGAACTATTGCTGGGCTACTAATGGCTCCGGGTTTACTGAGTGGAGGGGGAGCTTGGTGTTGATGGTGAGTTAAAGACTCAACACTTTACTTTTTCATTTGTTTTTGGGTTTAGGGTTTCTATTAGAATTTGAGGATTATGGGGGTGACGGTGGGTGACGGTGATGAAAAGGGGTTGAAGTGTGAGAAAGTAAGTGCTGGAGGGACGTGGAAGTGCAATTTGATGGCTATTAGTGGGGAAGTCTTTTGTGAGAAGCACTGTTTGTCTGTTCAAAAGAGAAAGAGGAATGAAGGAGGTGGTGGAGGGAATTCTGGTGATGGTGGGCATTCTAATGCTGAGTTTGGATGTTGGAAACGGAAGCGTGTTCAGGAGGAAACATGTGCTTCTCCCATTGATGGAAGTGAAACGACAGAGGGTGTTGGAGGTAGTGGTGTGAGGAAGAGAGGTAGACCAAAGAACTCGATTAAAAAGGAGGAAAATAGATTTGTAGAAGGAAACGATGGTGGAATTGGAAGTGGCAAGAGAGGGAGGCCGAAGGGTTTTATAGTGAGGAAGAGAGGGAGACCAAAGGGTTGGAAGATAAAGGAGGAAAAGAGTTTTCTTGAAGGAAATGCTGGTGGTATTGGGAGTGGAAAGAGGGGAAGGCCAAAAGGATGGAGGAAAGTTGGTGCGGGAAATGGAAATGAAGTTGATAAGAAGGTTCTTGAAGTGAATGCGGTTGGTATTGGGAGTGGCAAGAGGGGAAGGCCAAAAGGTTGGAGGAAAGTTGTTGCGGGAAATGAAGTTGAGAAGAAGGTTCTCGAAGGAAATGTAGTTGGTGTTAGGAGTGGCAAGAGGGGAAGGCCAAAAGGTTGGAGGAAAGTTGGTGTGGGAAATGAAGTTGAAAAGAAGGTTTTTGAAGGGAATGCAGGTGGTATTGGGAGTGGCAGGAGGGGAAGGCCGAAGGGTTGGCGGAAAGTTGGTATGGGGAATAAAGTCAAGAAGGAGGTTCTTGTAGGGAATGATGGTGGTATTATTAATGACAACAGGGGAAGGCTTAATGGACTGAAGAAAGTTAAGGAATTTGGTGTGTGGAATGAAGTTGATGCAATGCAGCAGATGAATCCTCAAGGTGGTGAGGAAATTGTCAATATGAATAATGGGGATGGAGTGAGGATAGGTGCTGTTAGTGAAGCTGGAGACATGTTTGATAGAGTTGATGGAATGCAATCTGTGAGCAGTGAGGGAATTGCTCAGAAGTTAAATAGTTCGGGAAGTGGAGGGGTTGTGCTCGTGAAGGATTGTGGTGATGGTCGGCCAGAGGTGCTGAAGTATACAAATGATGCTTCTATGGTTAATGATAATAAGGAAACGTTGGTGCACATTTATGAAGATGGTAGTGAAGCTGGAGACGGGATCGTGAAGAAAACAGTAAATGAGACTGAAAGGAATGATTTTTTAGAAGTTGATGCATCTTATGGAACTGCTGGTACAAATTATATTCCTGTGCGGATGGAAGCAGTCAATCAGACTGAAAAGATTGTTGATTTGGGCGGTGAAGTTTCTTTTGGTAATGCTGGCATAACAGTTACTTCCGTGCAGATGGCTCGCCAGATTGGAAAGCCAGAGATATCCAGGAATATCAAGAAAACAACTATTGAGACTGAAAATGGCGATGGCATAAAGGATGATGTTTCTTGTGGCAATTCTGGCATTATGGCTTCTTCCATGCAGAGAGTTAAGAGAAGGGGAAGGCCAAAAGGTTCAAAGAACAAGAAGAAGAAAGTTATTGTGACTGAGAAGGATGATGGGGAGAGAGTTGAGACGAGAGAATGGCTAAATAGTTTGGAAAACAAGAAAAAGATGAACATTGTTACTGAAAAGAATGATGATTTAGAAGCTGGTGTTTCTTGTGATAATCCTGGCATTATTCCTGCTTCCATGCAGAGAGTTGAGAGGAGAGGAAGACCAAAAGGTTCCAAGAACAAGAAGAAGACAATTATTGTGACTGAAAAGGGTGATGATTTATATGCTGATGTTTCTTGTGATAATCCTTGCATTATTCCTGCTTCCATGGAGAGAGTCGAGAGGAGAGGAAGACCAAAAGGCTCGAAGAACAAGACAAAAACAGTTATTGCGACTGAAAAGGGTTACCGGCTGAGAGTTGAGAAGAGAGGAAGGCCAAAGGGTTCGAAGAATAAGAAAAAAACAGACAATGTGAGTGAAAAGTGTGATAGCATAGATGGTGATGCTGGCATTATTCCTGCTCCCATGCATGCTGATCATGGAATTGAGTCTTCGGTTGAACTGGAAAAGATAAAAAAACAGTCTTTTACTTCTGGTGGCATCTCATTGTTCTCGGAAGAGGAAAGCCTTCTCACACTGAAAGATTCTGGCAAGGTATTTATGTGACTCAGCTTTTTTCATTTTTCTGGTCCACGTATTCTGGCATTTGCATATTTATTATTTTGAGACAGTCATTCTGCATCAGGAAAGACATGTAGTTGTGACTGTGAAGAGGCACTGAGTAACATATATAATTTCAGTTGTCTGAGTTAAGTAGCAGCAGTCAACTTTTCTCATTACTTTTGTGAGCAAATTATAAGAATAAATTGAACATCACTGACATGTATGCATTTGGGTTTTTTGTTCTTTTCTTTGAAAGAGAGAACATCATCTGTAGCTTTTTTTAGGCTAGTGACAAGTAATGCATATAAACTAGCCGTTTGTCCACAACTTTTAGGATGACCTGCGAGGCTGCTATACCTCATTCCAATGAGGTTTTTTTAATAATTCACCTCTAAAATTCATAAAATATTTGGTCTTTAGTTCAGTATAGAATGGAATCTGGCAATCCATTGACTAATCTATATATATTAAAGCAAACAAGTCATCCAATAAATGTTCTCGCTCAAAATATATAAATATGAATTTAATATTTTCAATTTTTTGTTTACTTTAAATAGTTAATAGAGGCATATTAGTATTTTGTATTATTAAAATGCCCACAATTCCTAACGTTGACGGTAGTTTATAAAACATTAATTTTAGTTTTCTTTATTTTTTTTGTTTATTTAATTTTTTATTTTTATATTTTTTCTTCTTAGTATTTAAAAAAATCAAACTGTCACAAAATAATGAAGTATGCATGTTATCAGCAATGAATAACATAACTTAAATGCATAATTAACAAATTATGCGTATATATTTATTAGCATCTACCTAAACGGTTTAGGCGAGTTTTATCCATACTCAAATGGGTTCATCCATCCCAAATAGGGTTTATTAATCCCCAATTAGGTATATTAGATGGCTTTGACTTGGGTTAATGGATAAAACACGCCTAAACCGTTTAGGCGTGCCTAACCTAAGACCTTCCCAAAATACAATTAGTTATTATTCAATTAACAAATACTCCCTCCGTTCCACTTTAATTGTCCCACATTCCTTTTTCGTCCGTCCTACTTCAATTGTCCCATTACTTAAACGGACAACTTTTTCACACTTAACAATAAAATATTAATTTCACTCGACTTACTTTACACTCATACTCTTTGGTTATTGTGCCCGGTCAACCCGGGACAATTAAACCGAGACGGAGGGAGTAATAGTTAAGAAAACAACACTAAGATAAATTTAAAAATAACAACTATATGATAAAATTGGATTCATATAAATAATTAGATGTAAAACTATTAAAACAATATTATAAGTAGTTTTTTTTATATTTTAGATGATATTTGATTTTTATCTTTTTATTCTCTCTTTATAAAACAATAGTACAAGTAGTTTTTTTTATATAGTACAAATAAATCCATTAGACACTTATTTCATTAGCTAAGAGTAGTATATAAATAATTAAATTCAACTACTTCACAATGTATACGTACTACTTTTTATTTTATTTTTGTAAATAATGATATTTATTAATGATATCTTTTCATAGTAATGATATTTTATGTCATTATATATATATAGGGATGCGATCCAGTGAGAACCACTTTTACCATAAGAAATAAGAATCAATCATCGCCATTGATTTTGATGAATGAACGCTCAGGATTTTACTAAAATTTTCGGTCATTTGATCTAAAAAAACTTGCATTATAGGGTATTTTTATCATTTTGTGCTTATTTAAGATTCTGTTTACATATTCTTTCTCGACATGCATTATATATCTAACAAACATTCATTATATGCATAGGAAACATGCATTATATACCTAGGAAACATGCATTATATACCTAACATTCATTATATTCTTAACAAACATCTTCCTGCATTATAATATGGTATTACTCTTATTTTAGAACAACATTACTATAATTATACGACATTACTTCCTCTATTATATATAATGTTACTTTTTTTTTAGAGAAAAATTATATTACCTTCATTATAATGCATATGTTATTACTATATAATAACAAGTGCAAATATAATGATAAATGATGATTTCGCTGAAATAAACATGTTGCATTTTATCTATCATATTCTGCATTATTTACTATAACTTCATTCATTATATTGTGCAACTGCATTCATTATATAAGAATTCGTGTACTGTTACGAGAATTATGCATATTATACATGATATTACTTTTATTTTAGAGAAAATTATATTACTTTCATTATAATGCATATGTTATTACTATATACTCCCTCCGTTCCTCTTAATTAGTCCCCTACCATGTGGGCACAATAATCAATGTAGTAAGAGATAGAAGAAATTAGTATTTTATTATTGAGTGAGAATAAATTTTCTATTTTAGGTAAGGGGACAATTATATGGGACGTACAAAAAAGGAAAGAGAGACTAATGAAGTGGGACGGAGGGAGTAATACATAACAATTGCAAATATAATGATGAATGATGATTTCGCTGAAAAAACATGTTGCATTGTATCTATCATATTTTGCATTATATACTATAATTTTAAGCATTATATTGTGCTATTGTATTCATTATATCATGCATTATATACCTAACAAACATGCATTATATAATATAGTAATATACATTTATATAATATAACCAAAAAATACATAATTAAAAACAAGTAATATATGATCAACTTTTATAACAACTATGATATTATCTACAGTATGCAAAGATAATGAATTTTAATTTTTTTTATCTTACAGGAAAAAAGTTATTGCATTTTATCTATTATATTCTGCATTATATACTATAACTTCATGCATTATATTGTGCAACTTCATTCATTATATAAGAATTCGTGTACTGTTACGAGAATTATGCATATAATCACTAATTTTCATTTTTTACGATGATTTTTAAATCGAAACATATGTAATAGGGATTTCGTTTGAAAGATAATTAAATTACCTTTAATTTGATATATGATACGTTAAAAAATAATCTAAATCGAAGGAGATATAATCATTTAAAGATTTAGGATGATTTTAGAGGAGAGAGAAAAAATATTACAAAATTAGCCTTTAATGAATGTTTCACTACACTATAATGCAAACGAAATTTATTTAGTCTTGAGCGTTGGATCATCAATTGGATGGCCGAGATTAGTTCTTATTTTCACATGGTAAGGGGAGTTCTCATATGATCACTCCCCTATATATATATATATGTATGCATACGAGATATATAAAATTCATAACTGCACCCATTATTTGACAACTGCAAGACATAAAATTTATTGAAGAATTATTTCATTTTATGATATTTTTAATCAAAACTGGATAGATTATATAACATGTCTAATTAAAAGTAGATATATTAGAATATATGTATATTTATAATTTTCTGATATTTTAATATTCACAATTAAACTTGCAAGGCTGTCATTTAAATTTCAATGGTTACTATTTTTCGCGGATAAAAGTTGAGGTTAATCATTTAAACAAATTAGTCTATTTGTAAAAAATCATATTTTCCATCATAGACAATTTTATATTGTTGTTTCATAAACAACGCGCTA
Organism: Plectranthus barbatus; assembly: GCA_026898455.1. Taxonomy (NCBI): domain Eukaryota; kingdom Viridiplantae; phylum Streptophyta; class Magnoliopsida; order Lamiales; family Lamiaceae; genus Plectranthus; species Plectranthus barbatus. The sequence continues at coordinate 378,614 of JAPKLW010000134.1, read as the reverse complement.
TAGTTGCCTTACAATTTTAATTTGTTAATCCAACAACTTTAAAGAGACTTCTACCAAAATGTAGTGTTCAAATAAGTTTTTCAAAATTTATAATGTAAGTTCCATTTTAATTATTGAGTACTTTTATATATACACGACACAACAATCCTATTTGTAATACATTTATATTTATTTGAAAACACACATTAAATATTTGATACAATGTTTAATATATTTATTTATTTATTAAATTACTTAAAATACAATACTTCTGTGCAATGAGCGGGTGTTATTCTAGTACTTTGGGATAATACTAATGCATTTATGTCTGCTATAAATGATACCTTATGTTTATGTCCCAGGCCTATGTGTGCCATGTATAAACTTTGAAGTTCTCATCTTCCGGTCAGGTTTTGAGATCTTATTGGAATCTTTTCTCTCTAGGCCTAGTTGTCTTTGGAAATGATTTATGGTTGTTCATTTGAGTTGGATGCTTGCTGTTCCTGAATCATGTTTAGAGCTCATTACTACATCGCGTCTCTCCTTAGCCCATAATGTCAGGAAAATCAAATAATCGTCAAAAAATGCAGTTTATTAAAAGAATATTTCTTCTATGTGGATGCAGAGAGTTGTTTTCTAACCTTAATTTCATTATTTAGCTGTGTGTTAAACAATTCTTCCATGAATTATGATGTTATAAATATTCCGCGATTTTTTTTTCCAGAATTGTGAATGCATTTGCAAGCAAAATAATTCACCACAGAGCATCTTAGAAACTTTTATGATGTACTTACAATTTTGTTACTAAAATATTGATATGGAGCAAAATCACGTGTTTGGCGAGAACAGGCGTGAGCCTACTTCCATGGCGTGGCTTTGATTCATGTTATTTTTTTTTTAAGTTTGATTTTTAGTTTATTTATTTGAGTTTTAGACTTAGATTTCCTAAATTCTTTAGAGATTTAAAATTATCCAAATTATAATAGGATTGATATCCTAATTATAATTGAATTAGTTTAGATTTGAATTAGATTTAATTTTGATTTTAGGTCTATTTAAGTTTAAGTTGTTGCTTATTTTCATTAAGGAATAAAATTATTGTTTTTGAAGCGTGTATGTACGCTTGTTTACGCGTATGTGCGTGATTATTTCTTCTGCTCCTATCAAATATACACCTAATACTATTTATCCTGGAATACCATACATAACTCCAGCAAAATTTCTTTTACTTCTAATAAGAAATGTTCATGTTATGTTGACTATGTGATGTTTCTGTTGTAGGATCTGTGTTATTTATTATCTTCCATGTATTTTAGCGAAAAAACTTACTACTTGGTGACAATTTGCTGCAGGATACCCTGAAAAGTAGGGAGCACCGGAGTTTGATATGCCATCAATGCATGAAAAATAAGAAAGTTGGCCTCATCATCTGCTCAAATTGCACTAGGAAACGTTATTGCTATAAGTGCATTACAAAGTGGTAAATAAAGCATGTTAGTTACATTAACTCCCAAAAAATTTGCTGCCACGATACTAATCTCCTTTTTGGTACTTCCGTGATCTTCCAATTAAAGAATATTTTCTTTTATTCTTCTCAAGCTTTTACCTCAATACTGGATTGACCAATAAACTCTGTTGTGAGCTCATAATTAGTTTGTTCCTCTTAGAACTGTTTCCTAATATTAGAAGCCTCATTAAAATATAGGTATCCTGAAAGAACGAAAGAAGAAGTTGAGAAATTATGCCCATATTGCCGTGGGAACTGCAACTGCAAAGCTTGCCTTCAAGAAAATGTTCTTATAAAGGTTTATAGCTCAAGTTTATTGTAATTCTTGTAGTACAATATATATCATAAGAGTTTAAACAGTTGACATTCTATTATTTTTTTCAGTGCTCCCTGAAACAAGCTGATGAGAATAATAGACTGCAAAGATCTCTGTATTTGCTACTCAACATTCTACCTGTCCTCAGGCATATAAAACTAGAGCAGATGTCTGAGCTTGTTGTTGAAGCCAGCATATGTGGTACTGAACACTAAGACAGACTTTATCCTTTGTATTTTGTCTTCAATGATGGTTGATAAGTCTTTCCTCCTCTCTTATTTAAGGTTTTCAGGTGAATGAATGGGATGTGCAGATGGCAGTTTTTGAAAAAGACGACCGGGTATACTGGTACGTTCTTCTGTGTAAGAATTTGATTATTTCTATAATCAAATGTATTACTATGGTATAGAAATTAAATGTTCATTGTCTTTTGGAAAAAAAAAAACATATAGAATTTAAGTAATAGGTTTGGGATCTTCAACTTTTTATTTTTTTATTTTTTTAAATTACATCAAAATCAAGATAATAATCAGTTCTATTTTGCAGAACTGATGTTCTATCTTGTGAGTTATGAAAGATAGCAAGATGGCCTCGCCGAGCAAGTCTAAAATTTTAACTTAGGTTTACTTATCATGTTGGCAGTACCAAAATGTTTATAAGGCCTTATTTCACTATATCCTTTCTTGAGTAGGATGACTAGTCTACTGTAATTTGTATTACTGGAATCTTTGCGTACTTTGCAAGGAGATATACACTCTTAGCTTGATATTTGTATCCCTTGTAGCTATGCTTTCAAAGTTTAAAGTTGACTTTGTGACCTCATGACCTTTATTTAGATTTGTTTTGTTCTGTTTTCAAAGTTAGCACTACATTGAATGAGTTACGTAGTGTGAGATGCTGTCTCTAATTTAATTATAATCCTGTCATCACAAAATATTAACATTTGCGATGCTACTCCTTAAACAGTGACAATTGCAAAACATCCATCGTTAATTTTCATAGAAGCTGCCCAAACCCGGCTTGTTCCTATGATATCTGTCTTGATTGCTGTTCTGAACTAAGAAAAGGTTTGCCACCAGGAGGAAATGCAGCAAAAGTAATTGCCAGATCTATGGAAAGTTTAGAGAGAACAAATGTTATGGATGATGAGAACATTGAAGGTGCTTCAGCAAATGGTCTCATAGACAACTTGCACTCCGACTTCCCTAAATGGGAAGCTAAGAATGACAGGAGTATACCATGTCCTCCCAAAGAGCTTGGTGGTTGTGGAACTGAGGATTTAGTATTGAAACGCATTTTTGAAGCTTACTGGGTGGATAAATTAGTTAATAGTGCTGAGGCCTTTTCTTCTAATTATCAGTTACCAGATGTAGACTTTTCTCAAAAATGTTCATCGTGTCCTACGGAAAATGTTAATGATTTTTCTGAAGTAAGACGGTCAGCATTCAGGGAATACAGTCAAGACAACTTTTTATTCTGCCCCAATGCTAGTGAGTTGGGGGATTCTGAGTTCGATCATTTTCAAATGCACTGGAGGAGAGGTGAACCTGTTATTGTTAGAAATGCAATTTCTAGGGCTTCTGGTCTTAGTTGGGAGCCTAAAGTTATGCTTCGGGCTTTCAGGAGTGCCAGCAAAAAATTGAAACAAGACACTTTCTGTGTAAAGGCTATTGATTGCTTGGACTGGTGTGAGGTATTTGTTTACCTTATTTAGTTGATATCATGAAATATAGCTCTTCTTTATCGCGTTTTCCTATTGTAAAGTTCTTTTGTTTCCATATCTTTTTGTTACATTCTTAGAAATAATTATAAATTGAACATTGGACCCAAAGACTTCTTCACTAATTCAATATTACTTCCAAAGGAAGTACATTTCCCTTTCTGCGAAAATCATGAGGCCCTTACTTTCGGGTCTTTCAACAGCCTAGAAAGACCGGTCCATCCGACATTAATACAACACTGAATACCTTCTAGCCGTCCCCTGGGATAGTATTTTGTAGTCCCTTGGGTTACTAACCTAGCTTGCTGCTATCTCTACTCATTAAAATAATACATTCTTACTAATAACAACATTATTTAATATTTATCCATATCTGTAGTACACTGTATTCTTTTCCTGAATACCGTTTAATAAGAATCTACACATCCATGGTTGTCTATATTGCAGGTCGAGATCAACATTCACCAGTTTTTCAAAGGCTACTTAGAAGGGCGTCAGCATCGAAATGGGTGGCCTGAGGTCTTGAAACTAAAGGATTGGCCACCTTCAAATGCTTTTGAAGAATGTCTACCTAGGCATGGCTCTGAATTCATGGCTATGCTTCCTTTCAGTGATTACACCCATCCTGAATCTGGTTTATTAAATCTTGCTACAAAACTTCCTGAAGGTGCCTTGAAACCAGACTTGGGACCAAAGAGCTATATTGCATATGGATATCCCGAAGAACTTGGCAAAGGTGATTCAGTTGCAAAGCTGCACTGTGACATTGCTGATGCGGTATGCTTACACAAAATTTCTCACTCCCATTCAATATATTGCAATAAGTGGCTCATTCAAATTAATTTTTGATTTAGTGATTCTCTACATTTTGTTGTAATTTTCATTAACTTATGATGTTTATGAAGTCATTTAAACTTTTGTCAATGGCTTATATTATTCTTTGTTTTCTCGAGTCAAAATATGATAGGTTTATAGTTACCTTTTTTCTTTTGCTTATGCTGCTCATTCTTCTGTAATTGTTCACACAAAACCTGCATATATACATTTTTTTTGTATCTGCTCTAGAAATTTACAGTTGTAGGCATGGTATTTCTTAGTTATCAAAGTTCAGAAAATCCTGCAAGTCGACTATTGTAACTGAAAAGTGATCTGACTTTCTGCTGATTGAGCTTTGTTTTTTCAGCAGTTGGGCATTAACCTAGCACATTCTATGTAATACTATCCTCGCTCAAATTCGTAATCTATGAGTTCCAGATTACCCATTGAAATTTCATTATTTCCAACATTTTTCAGAGACCTATATTCTCTCTCTCTCTCTCCCTCTTTATTTTTTATTTTTCCATTTTTATATGTTACTTTTGTTTGCTGCTGAGATCCTAACCTGGACTCAAGTGTTAGGATTATGTCGATTAGATCTTTCTCTAAACTGTTGTTCGTGTTAGGTCATTAAATACCCTGACATCATTATGATTTAAAACACAGTAATATTTTTTATAATTTGTATCTACTAGTACTATATGCCAGTCTCCTATTTGTATTAATATGTTAGAAAAGGTGCTGCTCATGTGCTAATATGAGGATCTAATTCAGGTGAATATATTGACACATGCAACTGAGGTGAGGATCACCCAGTCCGAAAGAAGATTGATTAATGAGTTCCGAAGGGGATCTAAGTTTGAAGATTTCGACAACTTCTGTGAGCAAGCTCATACCGAAGGAGCTGGATGTGAAAATAAATCAAATGACTTTTTTCAGAATGACGAAAACCTTGAGGATCATACTTACAATGGGAACTCCCTACTGCCCGAAAATGACATTGGGAAAAAAGCAATGGGTGAAGAACCGATTAGGACTCCTTTAACCCAGATTTGTGACCCTGATGAGCATATGCCAATAGAAAGTGGATGCGAAAATAAATCAACAGAATTCCTTCAGAGTGACCGAACCCTGGAGGATTACACTTACAATTGGAGCCCTGAGCTGCCCGAAAATCAAATTGGTAAAAAAGCAATGAGTCAGGAACCGATCAGGACTCCTTTGACCCAGATTTGTGACCTTGATGAGCATATGCCAATAGAATTTAGCTCTTTTGCAAATGCTAGTTTTCAGCCATGCTCTTCATATGGGTTTCTGGATATTGGATTAACTGGGAATAACAACCAGGACATAGATGAAACCCCTAAAGTGGACGTAGAAAGCTTCAGCAATACATTTGGCTATATTGCAGATGGTCACACTGATCTGGATCTTCTCAAATGCAATGATATTACCAATGGTGGTAATAAGGAGGCTGCTAATACAGATTCTGTTGCCAATAGTTTGAGCATGAATAACGGCTCAGATCAAATGAGAATAAATCCTGAGGTGCATAAAGATCATCTTCAGAGTGGCAAAATCTCCACGGATATCAAAGATGGTGCAGCAGTTTGGGACATCTTTCGCCGACAAGATGTGCCCATGTTAACTGCATACTTACAGAAGCATCATAAAGAATTTTTCCATTATAACAACTCCGCTGTGGATTTTGTGAGTATTTAGGCTGCTTTTCATACTTTTGACTAAATAGTGTTGGTTTGAGCCTGGGTTTTATTTTTCATTTAGGTTGTACATCCAATCCATGACCAGCTATTTTATTTGGATGAGAAGCATAAAAGACAATTGAAGGAGGAGTTTAGTAAGATTGCTGTACTTATTTTTCCTGTTATAATTTTACAAGTCATAAACTTAAAATTACTCTTACTGCCTTTTAACTAGATATTGAGCCTTGGACATTTGAGCAGCATCTTGGTGAGGCTGTGTTCATTCCTGCTGGTTGCCCCCATCAAGTGAGAAATAGACAGGTGGGCCTCAGTCAAAGATATATCTACTGTAGCAGCTTTATATATAATATGGAAGCTATTTCTAGCTTCCATAATATTCTGAAAATTGTTAGTGGAGTTTTTCATTTTTTGGATTTGCATGCTGGCCGTGAGCTAGGATCTATATGTTAGAAAATTAATCAATAATATATATTGTTCTATAGTTGTTATTTTAAGTCTTTCTATCGTGTTCTAACTTTTTATTTTATTTATGTATCTTCTTAATGTTCTGCTTGCTCTCTTTTTCTATGTCAGTCCTGCACAAAAGTTGCTCTAGACTTTGTATCCCCGGAGAATGTTCAGGAATGCCTCCGATTGACACAGGAATTCCGGTTGCTTCCACAGTTTCATAGATCTAAGCAAGATATATTGGAGGTATTCACTCATTTTCTTCTGTCAATCTGCAGCAGTGTCACTAGAAATTCTGTATTTCAAGGCAGATCTCAGAACTTGTTACTCCTTAATTTTGTCAATTTTTTGGACCCCTGCCTTGTGAGCTAAATTCTTTTGAATTGGTTGCTTCTGTTTCTGGGCTATGAGCAATTCTATACAATGTTTACATGGAAGTGAATAGAAGCGATTTTGTTGCACATGAAATAGTCAATGTAAGATACAAGGATAGCAAGTGCTCCCCGATGCCAAGCTTGCAATCCAGTTCGATGCAAGAACTATTTTAGTATTGTGAACGAGTAGGGGCATGTTTTATTGATATAAGAACTAGGCATTCTGTTATGGTGTGGGTTTGACCCACATCGCATTCACAGTTCACACTCCAATGTGGATGGGTATATAAGTGGTTGGGGGGTGTCAATCCTTTACCTTTAACCATGGTTTTGGGTGAAGTTAGGGCTCCCTAATTTATGTGTCTTAACACATTCTTTGATTAAAATATAAGAACCTTATACTTTTTGGATTTATGCCATATCAATAACCATTTATCGACAATTTACAGGTGAAGAAGTTGGCTGTATATGCTGCTAGTGCTGCCATTGGTGAAGCCAGAAATTTGATGTCAAAAACTAACTGAGGTTTCTTAAACACGTCTCTCCATTGTCATCTTCCCATTCTATTTCCTGTTGCTGAACTTGCTAATATTCTAGACTTCAATACATTATTTGCTCAATTTTTTCTCTGGATATGACTTTAATGCATCTGTGCAACTAAGCTGAAAAGTTTGTTGTACTTTTGCTCGTATGTGATAATGTAAATTTGATCTTTCCAGACATTTAGAAGTTAGACACTTGCTCGGAAAGCCAACAACCTAGAATTAGGCCCCTCGGATCATTGATTTTGCTGATATCTTTGATTGTTCTCTGCTAAGCACTATTATTATTACATAATGCATACGTAGTTTAACTTCATCTAGAAACTGGAAATAGTATTCAGAATCCTTACCGGCATTATGAGCAAGGAAAGCACATATGCATAATACCGATACAGACTCTGTACCTGCTGACATGCTTTCTCAGCTCCTCGCCTTCATCTAACTGTTTTAACTTTTTCTCTGTTTCTGTAGCAGCAAAGCTCCGTTCATTCGTGAGTGGCACGAAAACATTCAACGCCGTCTGTTACAGGGAAGTCCAGGTGAGTAGTTGAACTCTGAAACACTCCAAATGTACATCAGTTGCAGCTCAGCTTATGGCGATATATACAAAATAAGGCCATGTTGCAAGTTTCTTTTTCCCAAGTAGGAGTTGAAACTATTGTTAATTCCTCGTGTGGGTATCTGCGGAAGCAGTTTGAGCTCCGTTTCAACCTCGACATCGGACATCGTCGTTAATTCCGACAACCTTGATTAGATGAGTAATGGTGCAGAGGGATGAGAGGGGCATTAGATTTGTACAACATTAGTAATTTTATTTTATTTTTAGTTTTAGTTTAGAATTGTATTGGGATACAAACGATGTAGCATTTTGTCAAGTGTTGATTGAAATAGTAAAATATGAATCAATGATGAGAGATTGTTTGGAGTGAATTTTCATTACATTCGTCGCATTCTGATTCTTTTGCAAAACCACAGTTTCTTTAATTTATTTCATTCTCCTCAAGGAAGGTCACCTGCCAGACATTTTTTTTTTCAAATAAAACTGAAATGAAAATAGGTGAATTTTTGTTATAAGTATATAAGTATGAGTCCATTTTTAGTTCAAATTGGTTTATTTATGTTTGAAATTGGCTGATTTCTAATTTTTCACAAAAATAATCAATTATTTATATATAAATGGATTTATTTTTACTATGAATTAGTTGATTTTCATGAAGTCTGATTGATTCGTAATATCACAATAAGAATGGAATAATTAGATTGTGTTTGGAATTATGATAAGTAGATAGAACTTTAGTTAAGATCAATTATAGCCTTCGCGAGATGAGAAAATCAAACTAAGAAACTAAAGTCGAATACTAAGTTGAAATGACTCTCAACTAAAGACAAGGAGCCTATAGTTGAACACGGGGTACATTGAAGTAAGCTAATTTTGAGTCAGTTTCTTTTTGTTGGAAGTGGTCTAGCATCTAATTGTCCAGATAGCTTACCCAAAAAGATATACTATGTTGGGAGTGGTGTCCAACTAATATAAAATTTATTGGGTAAAGAGTGTCTAAGGGTCACTTCACATAAAAGTTGGGAAGTAGGCCCAAAAAAGACAAACGGCTACTTCCGAAGCATGAGTGAGAGTATTGATGTGCCCAACGGATTATTCCATAGGCACACTATAAACAAACTTTTGAAGAGTAGAGAGATAACTTTAGATCTCACAATTTAATCTTAATTTTCTGATTCCATAGAAGTTTCAAAAAAAACTCTAGAGCATTCGATCCTCTCAGATCTCTCATCCGAGAAATCTCAAAAGATCTCATCTTCAGAAGTTCGATTACCTCCGTACAACTAAAGCACAAGACCATTACAATTTTACGAGAAAAAGGAGTTGAAAGGTCATTGTGAAGTTCAACACGGAGGTATGGAAGAATGCAGTGACATAATATTCTGTAACCGGAGGAAGTTGAGTTTCTTGTCTACAGAGGTTTCTTGTTGTAAAGTCTGTACAATCTGAATAATGAATTTCCATCCTATTGACTAAAAGAAGAGTAGACATAGGGATATTGAGATCTTGAACCATTATAATTTTTTTGTGTCATTTTACTACTTTATTTAGTCTTTATTCTTGTTTTATTCTAAGCTTTGAAACCCACCAGTTTCCAACTGGTGGAGTATATTTGAAAGTTGCCTAATAACTATTCAATCATATTTTTAAGGACAAAACAACTTGTAACTGAACTTGAGTCCACTTAATTACACACACGCTTCCACACTATTTCAATTTTGCGCACACCTCACTTCTTTCTAATTTTATGCATATCGAAGAGCATGAATTAGATGACACCGGGTTGTGTGAGTCTAATACTAAGAATTTATAATTAAAATCCTTATCAAATGAACTTCAACATGTTTATTCATTAACTGTTACTGTCACGTCTTAGAATGCATCTTTAAGTCATAAGATTAGAGTCCTAACTATTGAGTTGACTCGAGCTAATTCGTCAAGAAATGTTCAAGGAAAATTGAGGAGAGAAACATGCAGCTAGTATAACAATAATACTAGTACTACCAAAGATAATTCAAGTGTGGATCCCAAAAATATTGATCACACTTGTTAACTTGGGAGGACACGTGATAATTCGGGTACCTAAAGTAGGAAATGGAGCTGACCGCAAATCACTATAATTTCCTTCATAAAAATAAAGTGGAAATTGATAATTTGTTGAAATTTTTTTATTACCCGATTCTCGCGTGTTAGAAGTGAAGTACTCCCTCCGTTTCATTACGATTGTCATATTTTTTTGGCACGGAAATTAAGAATTGTGAGTGTAGAATGAATTACTGAGATTAATATTTTATTATTAAGTGTAAAAAAATTGTCATTTTTTAAAATATAATAATTTAATTGAGACGCTCAATTTGATAAGTGCGATAATTCAAGTGGAACGAAGAGAGTATATTTTAAGACCATTCTCATTAACTTGTGTCGAATCCCTAAATTGTAAAAGAAATAAATAAACAAAAGAAATAACTAATCTTTTCCGGCCGCCCCATATCTGAAATTGCCAAAACTTTTTGCCTTTACACCCATCTTGGAAGTTGGAATAATCAGATTACGCCAACACGAATTCTTCATATACCACATGAATTAACTGTCGCTTTCGTCTAATTTGGCGCTCAATTTCTCTGGAAGAACCCTAAAAACCCAATCTTTACTGCAAATCCGACCGCACAGGAATCTCACCTCAACCATAGCTTGGTTCCTTTCTATCGGACGGACACTCGCACCCTTTTTCCGATTTTCGCTCTAGAATTTGAAAATTCCTTTCTTGACGATGCTCTTGTCTTCTTCTCCAAAAATCCTGAAATTTAATTAGAATCCACCTTGATTGATTTTTTAACTGCAAATTCATGCCCCATATCTCATTAGACAACTTGTAGTAAGAGTTTATTTCGTTAGCTTTTCTCAAGTGGACTCCTCGAGATTCTGGGATGGCTGCTGCCCTGAGGTCAAAGTCATTGAGAGATACAGCTTCACTTGCTGTCTCACAGTTCAGATACTTTATGCAGGACCATACGCACTCGGGTCGGTTCAAACATTATCGGTGGAGCTCCTCCGGTTTTGATAGCTGTCATCACCGCAATTCCAGTTTGCTCTCGAGCGCCCCGTTTAATTTGACCCAGTTCAAGCCTCTCTCCCTGCGCCGTCAATACAATGATAGTGGCAAGAATGTCTCGAGATTCTTCATGAGTAAGAGGAAAATTGAGAATTTTAGCACTCAGGGTGACCCACCGGAGGTATGGCAGCCAACTGGACGAGGGGGTGATGGGATTGTGGTAAGGCCAGGGGTGAAATTCATTCAGGTGGGTGATAATGATGGCTCGAATGCTGGCTCTGGTGGAGGGTCTGGACAAGGCCAAAAGGATGGCTGCTGGGGCGGTTCTAATCTCGGCCCAGATTTCCCGACCCCGAAAGAGATATGTAAAGGTCTTGATAAGTTTGTGATTGGCCAGGAGAGAGCTAAAAAGGTTGAAACTCACAAGTGATCCATTGAGGAGTGAAGGATTTAGTTTGATGTTATGAATTCATTGGGTTCTTTGTTTAATTGTTTGTTTATGGTGCAGGTTCTTTCTGTAGCTGTGTATAATCACTACAAGAGGATATTTAGTGATTCCATGCAGAGGTGATTCCTTAGTGGAACCCAGCTTGTCTTGATTTTGTGATAGGTTTAGTATACAGTTCATGTGTTCGTAGAGGTTTTCGATCTTCCTTTTTCTGTATGAATTAGCTGACTTTCAGCTTTTTGGATCAGTTTTAGTCTATGCATCTTGCCAGCATGCTACAGCTTTGGCCTCTTTTAATGGTTTCATGTTATTATATGAATACCTGATGCTGTTGTGCTATACCTTGAAAGTTAGGCCTGCTGGGAGCAAAGATGGTAACAAAGCTGAGGGCAAGGATAATGAGAATGTTGAGCTTGAGAAAAGTAACATTCTTTTGATGGGGCCCACAGGTTCAGGTAATTTACTGAGTAACTGGGTTCACAGCCAGTTTTCTTTGCAGAGCTATTTGGGAAATTCATTGTCATGTGTATTTTATGAAACCATGAGAGAATGTTTGCTTTGAGGGATTGGATTTTGAGAGTCTATTAAGCTTCATGAATGATCTTAGTAATTTAAAATTTTCAATTTAAAAAAAATCATATTTTCTATTTGACAAGGCGGTTTCCATTTTTTGAGCATGTAATTTGACTCGTGAAAGAATCAAGAATAATTTTTTCTTGAATATTATTCAAAAGAAATTTCTGATGACCTTGATTAGAAGTACAGGAAACAAGATTGAAAAGTTATTTTGTGCATTTATTTGAATGTATATCCTTTCTCCATTTCTACTGGTTCACTGTGTGCCTCTGATGTCATTTTAAGGACAGGGAAGACACTACTCGCCAAAACTTTGGCACGTCTGGTGAATGTTCCCTTTGTAATAGCTGATGCAACTACACTTACTCAGGCAAGTTTCTCGCATTTGTTATGAAAATCAATTATTCATCATGGCCTGGTTTGGGAAGTGGTGCCAAACATTGGACTGACAACGTGTTCCTTAGGAAGCGAATATGTGCATGTTTTGTTGTTGTTGAGGAGAGGGTTTTCCCATTTTAAGTTAGCAAATTCTTAATTTCAACAAAAACATTGTGATCCTGCAGTATTTGAAAATTATGTATTTTGTGTCTTGATTCTGAAAAAAGTATTTTAATTTTCAGGCAGGATATGTTGGGGAAGATGTAGAGTCCATTTTGTACAAGCTGCTTACGGTGAGTCTCATATCATATAATGCAACCAGAATGTGTTTTGTTCAGATACCTTCTCATGAGTCTATTTACTGTCAGTCTTTCCCAAGAAATGGAATTACTTGTCAATTTACTTCTCTGTATACTTTTGAGTGTTGTAAAGATAACCTGCATTAGCTGAGTAATTCTGCACATGCTGCTTCTTTACATGTGGTTTTTTGTTGTTATTTTGGCGAAGATGTTTGTCAAGTTCAGAATTATTTAGGTTGAGATGTAGTGAATTAAGAAAAAATTGGAAAAATAAATGTACATGAAAAGAAGTGCCCTTCAAGATTTTTAGAATCGTTGTTCAAGATTTTTACATTGGACCTGTATCTCTAACGATCCTTTACGATTTGGCTGTTGTACCTATTTTATCTTAAGAGTGCCATATATGTTTTCAGGTTGCAGACTATAACGTCGCTGCTGCTCAGCAGGGGATAATATATATTGATGAAGTAGATAAGATCACCAAAAAGGTCTCATGTTTTGGGCAGCTTATTAATTTTCTGAAATCTTCTGTAGCTTTCTAATATCCAACTTGTGCTATGTTTAATCCGTAGGCAGAGAGCCTAAACATTAGTAGAGATGTGTCTGGGGAAGGTGTCCAACAAGCGCTTTTGAAAATGCTCGAGGGGACAGTAAGTATTTCTTTATATCAAGTCATGTGGATTTCCTTTTTATGTTCTAATATATCTCATTTGAACGAGGATCCAAAAATTAAATAACAAAAAGATATGATGTGTGGTGGATGAGTCGAGAGTGTACTGTTATGATTTTCTATGGTGTGGAATCAGAAAACTGTAATCGGTATGAATGTAATCTCTTGGCTTGACCCGATTTAATTGTCTACTTTTTCTTGCTGGGATGCTGCGAATGAGCACTCTAAGTTCTTTGGTTTTGTCTTACAAACATAAGTTTTCACAATACTGTATGGTGCAATGTTGGAAAGTTTACTGTTTAGTCCATCCGCATTACAATGCTGCAAGCCTACAAATGGATTATAGAATATGTGCCCCATAAGTTAACCTAACATTTAAAGATGTTTCATCTATCTTTTTTTTCTCCTCAGGTTGTCAATGTCCCAGAGAAGGGTGCCCGGAAGCATCCAAGAGGGGACAATATTCAGGTAACAACTTGACAAATCCAATGTCGTAAATGGCATGAAGTTCTAATGAATATGTTATCTTTGCAAGAGGGGGCAAAGCAGTAGCGGTACCTATTCTAAACTACTAGGGACTGTACACATCGAATCACATTTCCTGGAGCATTCTGCGTTTCTTTCTTGCTTATTCAACTTATGATATAGTGCTAGGACAATTACTGGAGGATTGAGAGCACTAAATGTCCAAATGTTCCATTTAGCATAATTTGACCACCTCTCATTTTCTATCTACTTTTTGTCCTTCTGTAGATTGACACGAAAGACATTCTCTTTATATGCGGCGGTGCTTTTATCGACTTGGAAAAGACAATCTCAGAAAGGTCATTTAACTTCACCTATTAAAAGTGAAATGCAGTGATCTGTCTGTCTTCTAAAACTAAAAATGTCTGGAAATGAATCTCAGACGTCATGATTCTTCTATTGGATTTGGTGCTCCTGTACGGGCTAATATGAGAACAGGAAGCGTTACGAGTGCTGCTATTACATCATCCTTACTAGAAACTGTAAGCTTGAATGCAAATTAGATTTCCTCATTGTGCTTGTTTACATTAGTGAGTTGGTATGCAGGCATAACTTTCGTATGGTATATATTGAGTGGCTGGAATCAGATTTGATCTTAATCAAGATTTCTAGCATATTCATACATGTCGTCAGATCAATGTATAACGAAGTGGTGATTTTGATGGGTTTTGCAGGTTGAAAGTAGTGATCTTATTGCATACGGGCTAATACCCGAGTTTGTTGGGCGATTTCCTATCCTTGTGAACTTGTGTGCACTTAGTGAAGAGCAGCTTGTTCAGGTGCAACTTCATTTGCTTGATGCAAAAGTGTTCGATTTTGTTCCTTCAAACGAGTCTATTCTGTACCTCTTGTCTGCATCGTAATGTTGGTTGATTGATTCATCTTTCTACTAATTCAATGAGGATAGATTTGGCAATTTTATCCCGATAAAGTTGATGCCTTTCTTAGTTTGTGTAATATGCGATGCTAATCGATGTGTCTTTCAGGTTTTAACCGAGCCAAAAAATGCGTTAGGGAAGCAATACAAAAAAATGTTCGAAATGAATGGAGTAAGGCATCAGTGAAACACGTATGATGAAGATCTGCACCATCTGCACCACATTCGACTAATCTTACGGCCTCGTTTCTCAGGTGAAGTTGC
This sequence comes from Plectranthus barbatus, assembly GCA_026898455.1. Classification (NCBI taxonomy): domain Eukaryota; kingdom Viridiplantae; phylum Streptophyta; class Magnoliopsida; order Lamiales; family Lamiaceae; genus Plectranthus; species Plectranthus barbatus. Next base: position 363,541 of record JAPKLW010000134.1, on the reverse strand, counting down.
ATTTCACGGAGGATGCATTGAGATTGATTGCTAGGAAAGCAATAACCAAGAACACTGGAGCTAGGGGATTAAGATCAATGTTGGAGAACATTTTGATGGATGCTATGTATGAGGTTCGTGATTTGCTGATGTTAAAGAGATACCAGTGACTTTTTCTTCCGTTGATGATAGATCTTATGAATTGCAGATTCCTGATATCAGAACAGGAGAGGATATAATCGATGCGGTGGTCGTGGACGGCGATTCGGTTCGATCCGGCTGTGGGGCGAAAATCCTTTACGGTACAGGGTCATCCCAGCGCTACTTCTTACAAAACAAGACGCAGGTATGCATGGTTTAAGACGAAACTGGCTAAACCAAATTAATTTGACCAGTCGGTTTGAAAAGTATCAAAACTAAATGATATTGGTTAGGCCGACAGTTGAAAGCTTAAAGCTGAACTAAACCATTTTAATATGATTTGGCTGATTTGATTATGGTACAGATGGCTCGAGAAACGGGCGAAGGGGAAGGGGAGGTGGAGCAAGAACTTCATTCTATTGCTGCATTGTAAACTGTTGTGCATGTACAGCTTAATAATAAAACTGACCAAATGCAGCTAATAGTTGTTGTATTTTTACCTTGTAAATGGATCGTCTCTCTCTCATTAATATCTTCAGTCGCATTCCATGTTTGATTGTGCCTACACGCCGATGAACAAGCAGTTTCGCTCACCTATCCATGCTCGTGTTGATGTGGTAATATATTATTAGTGGTGGCTCGATTTTAATTATTATCATTACTTTTAATGTATGGCAAAAACTTGCGTTAGGCAGACCTAAACGGTTTAGGCGGGTTTTATCCTACCGAAATGAAATGGGTTGACCCATCCCAAATAGGGTTTATTAATCCCAATTAGGGTATATTATATGAGTTTGGACTTGGGTTAATGGATAAAATCCGTCTAAATCGTTTAGGCCTGCCTAACCCAAGACCTTTCCTTGTATTGTTATATTAGCTGTAGGTACAATAACGCATGATTATTGTGGGCATTTTCTAGGTGAAGAACCTGAAAAAATTGAAAATCAAACTAAATTTTATATTTTTTACATTTTCAGTTATTTTAATTATATTACTAAAAAATACTATCAAAAAAAATTTATATTACTAAAAGTATAATCTTAATTTTCATAGATAATACCATTTTTATGATTAATTTGTTTATACATTGTGTTTAGACCTTTATTGAATATGTTCAAGTTTTCAAGATTTTATTATAATTATTATTATTTTTGTAACACCCATGTTAAGTTTTGATCTTGTACAAGTTATTTCTTGAATTTATGGAATGAGAAATTATTTGCTAATGAACCATTTGAGGTTATTTATGTTATTGGAGAAATTAATTTATATCAATGAGTTTGAAATATTATATGTTGGAGATATTAGGTATTGGAAAATTGGGATTTTGGAATGTTATACATGTAAACTTGGAGTACTATGTTGGAATTGGGGAAGCTTATTTGAATAATTTCATAATCATATACATATGTATATGTGTATAAGTGGGAATTTATAATTATACACACATGTATATAGAAAATATGTCATTAAAACCTTATATTATAATTCTAGAGAGAGAAAGTGAAAACCCTTCCCACTCCTTAAATCCGTCAGCCACCTTCAGCCCCTTTTTCCGGCCGACTCCGGCGACATTCCGGCGAGTGACCACCACCATTACGTAGCATTCGTCGAGAGCTTCAATTTGAGTACTCGTAGGCTTCGAGAGGACGAGTAACGAGGGAGATATCGCCGTTTGAAGTAAGGTGGGTTTTTGTGTTGCGATTTCTAGATTCAATTCTCATAACTCGTTTTTCCGACCATTAATCGACATTTGGATGCTAGAATCGTGTTCATGGGAGTGTAAGGAGTGTTCGGACGTTGAGAGTTGTGGGATTCGACGCCGGAAAACCCCTAGCGCCGCCGTGAATGGAGAAACTCCGGTGAGGTATATTGTGTCCTTCTTTTTCGATGTATATTCGTGTTTTGTAGCCATATTTGTGTTCCTTACAGTCTAGGGAGTTCATATATGTATTTGCATGTGTCATCGGCCGACAAAATCGCGAGATATAGCGATTTGCAGGTTCAGCTCCGGCGAAACCCGCGAAGAAGACGACTCCTGTCGATCGACAGGAATTGTGTCGATCGACAGGGAGGTCGATCGATGGTGTGATGTCGGACAAGTCTTGTCGATCGACAGGAGTGCTGTCGATCGACAGGGGGGTTGATGCCAAGGGCTTGTCGATCGGACATCCTGTCGATCGACAGGATGTATTTCGATTGACACAACAGTTGTCGACAGGAGGCATATCGAGCCACTTCTGTCGATCGACAGAAAGCATGTCGATCGACAGAATCAGTTGATACAATCGTGTCGACCCAGCCATGTCGACCGAGTTAAGCCTGTGTCGACCAGGGTTGTGTCGACCGACACAGACCCTGTCGGTCGACACAGAGGCCTGAAGTATTATGATATGTTGTTCAATCCTAGTTCTTCCGAGTCTGTTTATCTACAATTAAGATATATTGTCCTAGATATATCGTACTGACTCGAGAACCCTATTTGATTGTAGGAAATTGAAAGCAAGGATTGTTTGAGCTCATTCTAGCAGAAAGCATCTAAACTAAAAGCCGAGAACGAGGTGGGAAACTATTTCAACTATAAAAATAAAATGCGTGTTTTCTTTCCAAAATGTGTTTAAACTATTTTGTTTTTAAAATGAAACTGCTATGCTTGTTTTGTGTTATCTTATCTGTCCTCTGTCGATTCCCATCGACAAGAGAGATTTTCTAATGAGTTCGGAACCAGGTTTCCATAACTGCGCTAGAACTCTATTAGTAGTATGGAGTAGCGACTCCATATGATTGGGAATTTGAAGATATAAGGTGGAATCTGTTATGTTTGGTTGTGAGAGTTGTGGGGTGGAGTTGATTATGGTGATGATGATTGTGATTTATGAATAATAAGCGATCGGGTCTCAAAATGCATTTCTGAGACTAGTGCACTCTAGATGACAGTAGGTTGAGTGTGAATTCATTCCTAACTGATCATCGTAACTCGGAAGTCGGCCAACTTCCAGTTACAATACTGAACAGATATGATAACACCTATAATAACACACGTGTGAAATAAAAATGTTTTGGCTAACACGGTTCTTTTCAACAAAACCCCGTGTTAAGCTGCGTGAGTTGCATAGCATGTTTCCTATACAATGTATTTTTTTGGCATGTTTCTCACTGTGTACGAAAGTACTCAGCCCTCACGTTATTTCTAAAACGTGCAGGTTAAGCAGCTTGGATGGAGGTAGCGGGTGTAAGCTGGTGAAGTGAAGAGGTTTATAAAGTTTAACAGATCCTGTGACATGTATCTTCATATGCATGTCACCATCACGCTACACACACGCTGCTACACTCTCTGAATTTCCTTCCCTTTGAAATCATTTAACTTTTGTAAACTGTTTGTTAACTTGACTCGAAGTACTCTTTATGAATTCTTTTATCTTTTATTTTATATATCTAAGTCATTTGCTTACAAATGTTGAAATATGATGATAAAACCTGAAACATCAATGTAACGTGGCCCCAAATTGGGAAGGTCAGCTGGGGGCGTTACAGAGGTGGTATCAGAGCTTTAGTTTTCGAAATTTTTAAAAGAAATTCAAAAATATCTTGAAAACTTCGAATCTTGGAAGTGGATTATTTTGGGAAAAATTTTGGGAAATGCTCACTCATGCTTACACCCTACTCCATCCTGCGCTACCTGAGGTATGTTTTCAAGTTTTTTTAAAGTTTTCAAGTTCTAAAGTTTAAAAAGGGTTTCCCTACTTGCAATTTTACTACGATTTGAATGATTTGAAACAGTATGAGTCTTGTAGAAAGCAATTGAGATTTGGATGGCTTTATTATGGAGTGAAAATGATGGGTTGATTGAATTGAGTTGAAATTCTATGATTGAAAGATAATGTTAGTATTGTTGTTGTTGAAAGTGGTTGAAAAAATTTTGATTGTGGAGGATGAAAAATTTTATGATTGGAAGGTTTTGATGTTTATACGTGGAAAAATTTATGTGTTTTGGCATCGGTGAGGTGATCACCTTGAAAATGTGATTTAATTGTGGAAGTATTGATTTCATATTTAAATAAATTGCAAGTAACTAAACCTCAGTGATATGGCTATAGATGCATTAGAGAATAATGAGCTATACAGTGGTATAATTTGTTGTTGAACGGAAGGATAACCTGAATGAACTGAACTGAATAATTGTGGGCCTTGAAAAGGCACTGACTAGATTTGGTGTGGAAATTGAAAATTTCCTGGATTGTTGGTTTAATGGAGTTGTGAGAGTGAGTGGATTTGTAGAAACTACAAGTGGGTATGTGATTGTACAGAATGTACATAGTAGTTGTCGGGTGTAATTAGACTCGAAGTGAGTCAGTGTGTTGTGTGAGGACCCGAGGGAACCTCTGATGGGTGTGTGGTGTAGTTATTATATATGACCACGTACTGACTGTTTATTATATGTTTTGGTGGCAGATGGCGTCACAGGATCGGTTAGTGAGACGTTTCAGAGAGCGACTTCCTTTCACTGAGGATAACCTCGCAGCAGCTTTAGTGGATTATCTGGAGTTATGGAAGAGAGTACGTCACTTGAGAGTGACAGATAGAAAGGCGATGGAGCTAACAATGAACCTTATGCCGGAGAGATGGACTAGATGGATATTATCATTGATTAGGTGGCATAGTGATAGCGAGACAGGCACCGCGAGGAGTTATCGTCGTTTTATGGGAGATTTGATTCAGAAGGTAGTTGCTGATGAGAGCCCTTCGCCAGCATCTTCTAGAGGCACGCAGGCATCTCGGACCAGGACCTCGTCACCTGAGTATACACCAGCTTCACCACCAACGTCGACTGATGCTCAGATTGCACCAGTGCATGCCCCTACATCGAGACAGAGAGTACGACCTGTGCCTAGTACTCCGACCACGGCATACATGCCATTTCCGCCCGGATATCCACAGGGAGGGATTTATGATCCGTATGCACTTGGCAGCATGTCTATGACTACAGTACAGTCACCTACACAGTATCAGTGCCCGACGATGTCTACAGGAGATCACAGACCACCTGTTCCATCGTATCCGCAATCACAGTGGGATGTGGGAGAACCCAGTCAGGCCGTACCAGCCCAGGATTCAGGCCGGGATAGCGCAGAGATGTGGCCCAGGCCGACTCCTAGTGGACAGGAGGATATGTTTGGTGGATATGGGACCATTCAGGGCTATGGGACGAGACAGACACCGATCTGCTTGTCCAGTGATACCGAGGGCAGTCAGGGCAGGAGGACGGATGCTCCGGATGGGAGAGAGGGACCGATGGAGGCTGAGGATGATGATGATGAGGAGGACCTGTCTGAGGGATCCGAGTGACAGATTTGATGACTCCCTTGTGTAGTTGCTCTGTAATCTGTATTGGACTTTTTCCTACTGTTGAACACTTTGTTGTTTTTTGGACCTTTATTTCTGATGATTATGTTAGAACAATGTTTGGTGACGTTATCTTGATTGTTGAAGGATATTTGAATTAGTCATTGATTGTGGTTATTTAAGAGTTTGGGTGAATATTGGATACCCTGTTGAGTTCATTGTGAGATATTGACAAATATTGTTTTGCAGAGAGAAATAATGGAATACCTGGATCAAGGCAGAGGGAGAGGCCGAGGCCGAGGCAGGGGCCGAGACAGAGGAAGAGGAAGAGGCCAGAGAGGCCGAGGTCGTGGAAGAGCTATTCCACAACCAGTATATGAGGAACCGTACTGGGAAGAAGGTCCTATAAATCAGGGACTAGAAGAATTTGAAATCTTATCCGACGGAGAGAGTGCTGCGGGGCAGCAAGGACAGAATCCGCCACCTCAGGGAGTGGTACCAGAAATTCCATCTGTTATGTGGGTGGAAACATTCAGGAAACAACACCCACCGATCTTTGAGGGTACTGAAGGACCTACCGCCGCTGAGGATTGGGTCAGAGAACTCGAGAAGATATTCAAACACATGAGATGCTCCGAGGAGGAGAAAATAAATTGCATGTCCTACCAACTCAAGGGTAAGGCCGATAGATGGTGGGAGACTTATGTTAAGTCTATTGCACCAGCAGAAAGGGATCACATCAGCTGGGAGAGATTCAAAGAGGCATTTTTCGAGAAGTATGTCCCTAAGCAGTATCAGAGAGAGAGGAAAATTGAGTTCTTTTTGTTTGAGCAGGGAAAGTTGTCGGTTGAGGAGTATGATACGAAGTTTGGTGAGCTTTTGCAAATGGCACCACATCTGGTGGATACGCCGCAGAAGATGGCTGAAAAGTTTAGAGATGTGTTGCGCAAGGATATTCGTATGCAATTGGCCACCATGAAGGGATTGAGTTATCAGGAATTGCTGAGCCACGCTTTGGATATTGAGGCATCTCAGACTATGAAAGAAATGCCCGAATGGGGAGCGCATGAGGCGCAGGCTTCTGGATCAAATCAGAAGAGGAAAATTGAAGAGCAGCCAAGGCAATTCATTCAAGGTCAAGGCAGTCACAAGCGCCATGACCAGGGCAGACATCAGAATTTTCAAGGAAGGCCAAATCAGCAGAACTTCCAAAGATTTAACCCTAACCCTTACCAAGCTCAGAGGCGTGATCAAGCAGGACCGCAAAACTGTCAAAGATGTGGCAGAAAACACACCGGAGGATGTCAGGGGAATGCGGTGAGATGCTTTAACTGCGGAGGGCAAGGACATTACGCAAACAACTGCCCTACACCGCCGGCCCAGGGAGGCAACCGCCAGAATATTCTGAGGCCTGCAAACCAGCATCTAAGGGCTATCAGAGGACACCGCCAGCCATGGAAAGGCAATGCGGGAAATCGAGGAGGTGGCAGGCAGGGTAATCAAGTCCCACCTAGGAACCAAGAAGGAAATCAGCAAGGTGGAAATGAGCAGCCAAGGAGAGGCAGGGCTTATGCTTTGGATGGTAACCCAGATGATGACAATCTGGCAGGTATGGGATGCATTAATGATATACCTGTTATGGTATTATTTGATACTGGAGCATCGTATACATTCATTTCATCTGCATGTGTTGAGGCATTAGAACTTAAAGTAGAGAAGAACAGTCAGGTCTTGAACGTAGCAATACCTTCAGGAGAAACAACTATTTCTACTTTAGTGTGCCGAGACTTGAGAATCAAGATGAACGAGAATGAAATTCAAGTAGCCGGGCTGAATGTTTTGGATATTCACGATGTAGATGTAATCCTAGGAATGGATTGGCTGTCAGAGAACAAGGCGACGATTTTGTGTCGTGAGAGAAGAGTAATCATTCCTCAGCTAGGGAATGAGGAGGCATTTATACACGGATTTAAGAAAAGACAGAGAGTACCCATGATTTCAGCGATTCAAGCAACGAAGTTGTTGCGTAAGGTCGGAAATCAAGCCTTCTTAGTGTATTTGGAAAGAGAAGAGAAGCCTGAACTGACTGTACAGGATGTTCCAATAGTGAGAGAGTTCGAAGACGTATTTCCTAAGGAACTACCAGGGTTGCCGCCAGACAGGCAGGTAGAGTTCACCATTGATCTGGATCCGGGTGCGACACCAATTTCTAAAGCATCGTACCGCATGGCCCCGAAGGAGTTACAAGAACTGAAGGTTCAGCTCCAAGAGTTGTTGGACATGGGTTATATCAGGCCAAGCGTGTCGCCATGGGGTGCACCGGTTTTGTTCGTTAAGAAGAAGGATGGATCGATGAGCATGTGCATTGATTACAGAGAGCTGAATAAGTTAACGTTGAAGAACAGATACCCGTTGCCGAGGATCGATGATCTTTTTGATCAACTCATGGGAGCAAAAGTGTTTTCTAAGATTGATCTTCGATCAGGATACCACCAGTTGAGAATTCGGAAGGAAGACATTCCAAAGACAGCGTTCAGAACTAGATACGGCCACTACGAGTTTGTAGTAATGCCGTTTGGACTTACAAATGCTCCTGCAGTCTTCATGGATTTGATGAATCGAGTATTTCATCCGTATCTAGACAACTTTGTGTTAGTATTCATAGATGATATTCTGATATACTCGAAGAGTGAAGCCGAGCATGAGCAGCATCTGAGAACAATTTTACAGACTCTGAGAGATGAGAAGCTATATGCTAAATTCAGTAAGTGTGAATTCTGGTTAAGAGAAGTGACATTCTTGGGTCACATCGTTTCGGCAGACGGAATCAAGGTAGATCCAGCCAAAATTCAGACAGTGATGGACTGGAAATCACCAACTACGCCGAACAAAATTCGTAGTTTTCTGGGATTAGCCGGTTATTACAGAAGATTCATCGAGGGCTTCTCAAAGATTGCGAGGCCGATGACCCAGTTACTACAAAAGAATGTCATGTTTGAATGGACACAGGGATGTGAGGAGAGCTTCCAGAAGTTGAAGCAGTTGTTGACAACCGCGCCAGTTCTAGCAGTGCCAGAGCCAGATAAGAATTTCAAAGTTTATACTGATGCTTCGAAGAACGGGTTAGGTTGTGTTCTGATGCAAGATGGAAAGGTGATAGCATATGCGTCAAGACAATTAAGACCGCACGAAGTGAATTATCCAACTCATGATCTAGAGTTAGCGGCCGTAATCCACACGTTAAAAATTTGGAGACACTATCTCTATGGAGTGAAGTGTGCCATATTCACGTATCACAAGAGTTTGAAGTACTTCTTCGAACAAAAGAATCTGAATATGAGGCAAATGAGATGGTTAGAGCTCGTGAATGATTACAACTTGACGATCAATTATCACCCAGGAAAGGCAAACTCAGTAGCAGATGCCTTAAGCAGGAAAGGAGAAGCTCAGTTAGGCTGTATGCTCACAAGAGAAGGCAGTTTGATCAGAGAATTTGAGAAATTGAGCTTAGAAGTAATATCACCTTCAGAGAGGAAGAAATATGATTTAACAATATTGACAGTAGTGCCAGATCTGAGGGAGAAGATTATTGAGGCACAAAAGAGGGATGCAGAGATCGAGAAATTGCGTCAGAAGCTGAAAGTTAAGCTAGTGGGAGAGTACCGGGAAGCACCTGACAGTGCACTATTATTAAGAGACCGAATCTTAGTGCCAAACAATGAAGAGCTAAGGAATGAGATATTGAGTGAAGCACATGATATGCCGTATACCGCTCACCCAGGAAGTACTAAGATGTACCAAGATCTAAAAACTAAGTATTGGTGGGATGGTATGAAGAAGGATGTAGCCTTATATGTGGAGAAGTGTCTAGTATGTCAGCAGGTTAAGGCTTTACATCAACGACCGTATGGGAAGTTGCAGCCGTTAGACATTCCTGAATGGAAATGGGAACATATTACCATGGATTTTGTGACAGGATTACCAAGGTCACAGAAAGGGAATACGGTGATATTGGTTATTGTGGATCGTCTAACGAAGAGTACCCACTTCTTACCGATTAAGGTAAATTATGGGTCAGATAAACTAGCTCAGATTTATGTCCGAGAGATAGTCAGATTGCACGGAGTACCGAAATCTATTACGTCTGACAGAGATGCAAAGTTTACGTCTCGATTTTAGATGAGCTTACAATGGGAATTGGGTACTCGCCTGAATTTCAGTACGGCGTTTCACCCTCAATCAGATGGTCAATCCGAGAGAACTATTCAAACTCTCGAGGATATGCTGAGAACGGTAGTTCTAGACCGAGGAAGTAGTTGGGAGCCGATTTTGCCTTTGACTGAATTTGCTTACAATAATAGTTATCAGACAACAATCGAAATGGCTCCTTATGAGGCGCTATATGGAAGGAAATGTCGTTCGCCTCTATATTGGGACGAGGTAGGAGAACGAAAGATTGTTGGACCGGAAGCAGTGAGCGAGATGATTGAGATAGTCTGGCAAATCAGGGAAATGATCAGAGAAGCGCAGAGTAGACAAAAGTCTTACGCCGACTTGAGGAGAGCTGAATTATGTTTTGAAGCGGGAGACAAGGTGTTCCTTAAAGTTTCACCTACCAAAGGAATAATACGCTTCGGGGTAAAAGAAAAACTGAGACCACGCTATGTGGGACCATATGAAATTCTTGAGCGCATTGGTCCAGTGGCATACAGACTAGCATTACCCCCGAGCATGGGTAATATCCATAATGTATTTCATGTGTCTCAGCTGAGAAAATATGTGTACGATCCTAGGCATGTGATATAACAAGAAGAAGTGGTCTTAAGTCCAGATCTACGTTATGAGGAGCAGCCAGAGGCTATATTAGACCGGAAGATGCAAGAACTCCGAAATAAGTCTATTCCGCTCATTAAAGTGCTTTGGAACCATCAAGGGCGTGAAGAAGCAACATGGGAGCTAGAGGATAGAATGGAGGAAAAGTATCCCGAGCTTTTCGAAGCTTTGTAAATTTCGGGGACGAAATTTTTATAAGGGTGAGGGGATGTAACACCCATGTTAAGATTTGATCTTGTACAAGTTTTTTCTTGAATTTATGGAATGAGAAATTATTTGCTAAGGAACCATTGAGGTTATTTATGTTATTGGAGAAATTAATTTATATCAATGAGTTTGAAATATTATATGTTGGAGATATTAGGTATTGGAAGATTGGGATTTTGGAATGTTATACATGTAAACTTGGAGTACTATGTTGGAATTGGGGAAGATTATTTGAATAATTTCATAATCATATACATATGTATATGTGTATAAGTGGGAATTTATAATTATACACACATATATATATATATAGAAAATATGTCATTAAAACCTTATATTATAATTCTAGAGAGAGAAAGTGAAAACCCTTCCCACTCCTTAAATCCGTCAGCCACCTTCAGCCCCTTTTTCCGGCCGACTCCGGCAACATTCCGGCGATTGAACACCACCATTACGTAGCATTCGTCGAGAGCTTCAATTTGAGTACTCGTAGGCTTCGAGAGGACGAGTAACGAGGGAGATATCGCCATTTGAAGTAAGGTGGGTTTTTGTGTTGCGATTTCTAGATTCAATTCTCATAACTCGTTTTTCCGACCATTAATTGACATTTGGATGCTAGAATCGTGTTCATGGGAGTGTAAGGAGTGTTCGGACATTGAGAGTTGTGGGATTCGACGCCGGAAAACCCCTAGCGCCGCCGTGAATGGAGGAACTCCGGCGAGGTATATTGTGTCCTTCTTTTTCGATGTATATTCGTGTTTTGTAGCCATATTCGTGTTCCTTACAGTCTAGGGAGTTCATATATGTATTTGCATGTGTCATCGGCCGGCGAAATCGCGAGATATAGCGATTTGCAGGTTCAGCTCCGGCGAAACCCGCGAAGAAGACGACTCCTGTCGATCGACAGGAATTATGTCGATCGACAGGGGGGTCGATCGATGGTGTGATGTCGGACAAGTCTTGTCGATCGACAGGGGGGTTGATGCCAAGGGCTTGTCGATCGGACATCGTGTCGATCGACAGGATGTATTTCGATTGACACAACAGTTGTCGACAGGAGGCATATCGAGCCACTTCTGTCGATCGACAGAAAGCATGTCGATCGACAGAATCAGTTGATACAATCGTGTCGACCCAGCCATGTCGACCGAGTTAAGCCTGTGTTGACCAGGGTTGTGTCGACCGACACAGACCCTGTCGGTCGACACAGAGGCCTGAAGTATTATGATATGTTGTTCAATCCTAGTTCTTCCGAGTCTGTTTATCTACAATTAAGATATATTGTCCTAGATATATCGTACTGACTCGAGAACCCTATTTGATTGTAGGAAATTGAAAGCAAGGATTGTTTGAGCTCATTCTAGCAGAAAGCATCTAAACTAAAAGCCGAGAACGAGGTGGAAACTATTTCAACTATAAAAATAAAATGCGTGTTTTCTTTCCAAAATGTGTTTAAACTGTTTTGTTTTTAAAATGAAACTGCTATGCTTGTTTTGTGTTATCTTATCTGTCCTCTGTCGATTCCCATCGACAAGAGAGATTTTCTAATGAGTTCGGAACCAGGTTTCCATAACTGCGCTAGAACTCTATTAGTAGTATGGAGTAGCGACTCCATATGATTGGGAATTTGAAGATATAAGGTGGAATCTGTTATGTTTGGTTGTGAGAGTTGTGGGTGGAGTTGATTATGGTGATGATGATTGTGATTTATGAATAATAAGCGATCGGGTCTCAAAATGGATTTCTGAGACTAGTGCACTCTAGATGACAGTAGGTTGAGTGTGAATTCATTCCTAACTGATCATCGTAACTCGAAAGTCGGCCAACTTCTAGTTACAATACTGAACAGATATGATAACACCTATAATAACACACGTGTGAAATAAAAATGTTTTGGCTAACACGGTTCTTTTCAACAAAACTCCGTGTTAAGCTGCGTGAGTTGCATAGCATGTTTCCTATATAATGTATTTTTTTTTGGCATGTTTCTCACTGTGTACGAAAGTACTCAGCCCTCGCGTTATTTCTAAAACGTGCAGGTTAAGCAGCTTGGATGGAGGTAGCGGGTGTAAACTGGTGAAGTGAAGAGGTTTATAAAGTTTAACAGATCTTGTGACATGTATCTTCATATGCATGTCACCATCACGCTACACACACGCTGCTACACTCTCTGAATTTCCTTCCCTTTGAAATCATTTAACTTTTGTAGACTGTTGGTTAACTTGACTCGAAGTACTCTTTATGAATTCTTTTATCTTTTATTTTATATATCTAAGTCATTTGCTTACAAATGTTGAAATATGATGATAAAACCTGAAACATCAATGTAACGTGGCCCCAAATTGGGAAGGTCAGTTGGGGGCGTTACAATTTTTAATTGTGAATGTCGAGTTTTTTAATTGAATATTTTGAAGTTTATGAACTTTATTGAGCCTTAGTTGAGTTTAAATGAATTTTAAAATTTTAGAATATGTTTAAGATATTTATTATTACTTGAAAGAAAGAAATTATTTATTACTAGAAAGATTATCATTATTCTTACCCTTAATTTATGAAAATATTACTTTTGCTAAACTAATTATTTTATATTTTTTTTATTAATTTTAGCTTACGAGCTCACGATTTTAATACTATGATGCTCAAGTTTCGTTTGTTTAATAAAATAGCTTGAATATATTTTTAGCGAATTAAAATCCGAGTAACTCACAAACAATTTATTTATGGCAAAAACTTGTGTTAGGCGGCATGCCTAAACGGTTTAGGCGGGTTATATCCATACTCAAATAGGTTCACCCATCCTAAATAGGGTTTATTAATCCCCAATTAGAGTATATTAGATGAGTTTAACTTGGGTTAATGGATAAAACTCGCCTAAACTGTTTAAACGTGCCTAAACTGAGACCTTCCCTTTATTTATTTACAACCATATGAGCTAGTTAGGCTTTCCGTGTAGGATTGATGGCAACATTGTATTTTTACAATAATATATGAGTTGGATCTTCGTTTTCTAAATTATTATTTGATTTTCCCACATTAAAAAATTCTAAGAAAATGACATGAAAATGATACGTCTCCAACATCCTACTATTTCACCTCAAGAGTATAGAATAATGGTAGATCTTCTATTTTTTTTTTTTTTTTTGAGCAGAAACTAATATATTTTATAGGATTTATTATTTTCTTCTTCTTCTGTCACGAATTAAAATATTGTTTGGATTGAGACGGGGAACAATATTTGCAGTTAGGTTGATTTGTTGGTCCAACTAATCATCGAAAGCGATTTTATTGCAAGAAACTATTGAGCACATACATAACATAATATTAATGATGTTTAATGTGAATCTTTGGAAATAAAACCTGATAAATGACTAAATGAAAGGTCACCCACATCCACATGCAAGGTTTTAATTTTCATAATGTACTTTGCTTTTAATTGTATTGATTCTGACATGATTCTCACATACTTCTAATAACATAAACTCACATGTTAATTTTTCCAATTAAAGCATACGTCTTGTCAACTTTAGAGAAATTAAGGTAGGTAGTTGAACAAAATCATTTATTTTCAAATCCTTTAGCAAATGATGTATTTGTATTCAATAATGGTGTACTCTATTTTAGTAAATGATGTATTTACTATTTATTTAGTAAATGTGTATTTTTCTCCTGTAAATAATATTTTTAATCTTTATTTATTAAATGATGTCTACAAATATTTCATAATGTATTTGGATGAGTGAATCCATTTGGGTATGGATAAAACCCGCCTAAACTGTTCAGGCGTGCCTAACGCAAGTTTTTGCCTTAACTCGAGGGTTTTCACCTCAATGGAATGAATGCTAACTAGAATTATTATACTATAAGTAGCACTAGTAGTGTTTTACACACATGCAATCTCTTTTAGCAAACGGTTTCCAATCGTATATTAAAAGCAAGTAAATCCTACAAAAATACAATCGATATTCTGTCTAGCATTTACTGTCTTTCCTTTCCTAAATTTCCTTCTTAGCTTCATACTTTATTTGATCAATTTTCTCTAGGATCTATGTTACATAATCTTTTATAGAAGACAGATTCTCACAAAACCATCTCTTAATAGTTTGGTATGTCTAACTGCTCAAAAGTTGGCTCATTTTCTCGTTCGTTTAGTTATTTAATTTTTTTTTAGCCTACTAGCACTATGAATGTAATTTTGAGTCGCATTTTAAAGAGAAATTATTTTGAAACACTATTTAGTTAGTCCCTCTAATCCTCTTCCAAAATGTTGTGAATTGAAGCGATTGCGACACAAATAACTAACAGAAAATACAAGAACACAAAGAATTATAGTGGTTCGAGCGTAAGCTCTACGGCCACTCTTCAAGCCTCCTCGGTGATGATATTATTATGGTGAAGAAAATACAAAGTATGTGACAATTACAATTGGTGGGGAGCAGGGGTATATATAGGGAGATATACCTAATCACATAAAGAATATAAAACCTAGATATGGTAGTATATATTTAAACCTAAATCTATCTAAAATAGATTTATACCTATCCAAATCTAATACCAATAAGGATAAAATCTTGTCCAACAAGGAAACAAGATATGCACAATATATTTTCCATATCTATCCAACTCGAACTGCTCCTCGAGTTCCTCGACCTACACAGCTCGACCCACTTTACCGGACTAGTCTCCTCGACCCACTCGAACTACTTCATCGAGTTATATTGAGACTAGTCCAACACAAAAAATAAGACCATAGAAAATATTTTAGATAAAAACCTTTAAATAAAATATTTCAGATTCGATCCATTTTTCTTTCTATCTATACTCAAAAGAAGTTATTCGCTCTAAAAATTTAAAAACATTGGCAAAAAATATACTATAACTTTTTAATCTATGAAAAATATTTTTACCACTATACCAAAAAAATAGAACAATTTTAAGAGTAGTTTAGGTGAGAATTAGATGCAATAAATTTTAAATAATTGCGTCTTGTTTTGTGCTTAGATCTCAGCCAACAAACATGCAACTACTACTTACACTACAGATTTTTAATTTAATATCTTTGGATCCGTTGGATTAACATCCAAATCTAACTATTTCAAGATCAACGGTGCACCTTCTTTCTCTCTCCTCTCCAAAACCTGAAAGATGACAAAATAACCTATCCTTCCTTATTTTAAATTTTTTTTTTTTTGTAACAAATCTCTTTTTATTTCTTTCTCCAAATTTTCTTTTTGAATTCTTTTGTTTTCTTCTTCCCTCAATTGAAGTTTTGGAAAGTGGAGGGAGGAGGAAAATAAGGGGGAAAAAGGCGAAGCAGAAATGTAATGACCCCTAAATTCCAGAAGAAAATATATATTATATATTTATATTTGAATTCTTGGGAGTGGGGGGGTCTCAGATATCTGTCCAAAATCAAAATTTCGGAAGTGGGAGTTTGAAATTTCATCAAATTACTAACTTCCTTGAAATGGGCTGTTGAGATCATGCCAAACATGTTCTTGCGTGAATTGGAGCTTCATTTCACGAAGTGAGCATTTGGTGCTACTTTGGAAGAAAGATCAGATCTTTCCTAATTGTGGGTGTCTTCTTTCTTCAACCTTTCGGAAAATGGCGACAATCGATATCGAAAGCGTGGAGTGCGTGTCTGCATCGGATGGAATTGAAGATGAAGAGATCCAGTCATCGTCAGCTTCTTCACAAGCTCACCCCAGTAATCAGTATTCTTCAAAACCTCACAGTTCACTATCTTCAAGAATCGGCCCTACAAGCGTTCATGAACTGCTGGAATGCCCTGTTTGCACCAATTCTATGTACCCTCCAATCCATCAGGTTCTTTCTTTTCACCCCTCAGTTTCATTTTTGAGTATGATTGCTCTCGCTGTTGTGCTTGGGTTTTTGTTGCATATATTCATTCACTGGAATTAGAGAATAGGACTTGCACATTCGATTCAGCTGATGATAATAATGTGGTGATGAACTTGGAAATAGTGTTGAGATCTCAATAAATGTAAGTTTTGAACACATGGTTTTGAAATTATAGTTCCCATCTTTGAGAGGTTACTAGAAACTATGGCTAAATGTGGATCATAATATGGTAGAAATAGTGTATGCTGCTTCTGATTAGTGAGCTCATGTAGATTGAAATAGGGAAGGAGAGATTTTGGTTTGATACAAAGAAACCAAGAACTGTTAGAGTAGCTAAAGAACTCTGCTATGGTGCTTTGGATGGTGAATGTATGCTTTGGGAGTGCGAGATAGGCAACGGGGAGGAAGGAGGCTAGCCCAAAAAGAAAAAAGCACCTCAGAGAGGGATCCCTAGGCAAGGGAGCCCGAACAAGCTGAAAACAGATCGGGATAGAACCTGTTGATGTACAGTGTTACTGCTGCTGCTACTACGTCTGATCCGGGGACCTCTGCCCCTCTCTATGAAGTCAGTTTGAGATTGATGGTTCGGAGTTGTGGGTGATTTCGTGTAAACCATGACAAGAGTTTGTAGAATTTGCCACTTTTAAAGGCAGACTAAATGTCTATTTATACGTTCCCCAGTTTGGGAAGGTTTGATACTTTTAATAATCATGTTCAACTCTTTAAAATCAGGGTTCTTCCTTTCTGCAGTGTCACAATGGGCACACACTCTGTTCGACTTGCAAAACGAGGGTGCATAACCGGTGTCCTACATGCCGACAAGAGCTTGGGGACATCAGGTGCTTGGCACTCGAGAAGGTTGCAGAATCACTGGAGCTGCCCTGCAAATACTACTCCCTAGGCTGCACAGAGATATTTCCCTATTACAGCAAACTCAAGCACGAAGCGGTTTGCAATTTCAGACCATATACTTGTCCATATGCTGGATCAGAGTGCACAGTAACCGGGGACATACCTTATCTCGTCGCTCACTTGAGGGATGACCATAAAGTGGACATGCACACTGGATGCACTTTCAATCACCGGTATGTGAAGTCAAATCCTCGTGAAGTGGAAAACGCAACATGGATGCTGACTGTGAGTTCAATCCTTTATCCTATGCGCTCTATTTTCATGGATTCAGCATTATCTATGAGAATCTTTAAAGGTTATTGCTTGCATAATTGTTGAATTTAGTCAGGTTTCTATTCCATTCTTGAAAAGCTTGAAATTATCTCCCATGAAGCAATGCAGCCAGTCAGTTTGCTGAGGAAAGTTTTGAATTATATCACAAACAACTCTATCCTCATTATTATGCACATGATTCAATTTTGTGATCAATGGTTCATGTGTAATTGCGTTACAACGAAATAGAATCCGATTGGTTGTGGTTAAGACACATAGCAAGATACATATAATTCAATATTTCCATTAATTTTTACTTTGCCAATAATGATCAAGAATTCTAACCTTCTGCCCTGCTCCATTAGGTGTTCCATTGCTTCGGCCAATATTTCTGCCTTCACTTTGAAGCATTTCAGCTCGGTATGGCACCTGTGTACATGGCATTTCTACGTTTCATGGGCGATGAGAACGAAGCACGCAACTATAGCTACAGCTTAGAGGTAGGAGCAAATGGTAGAAAGCTCATATGGGAAGGCACTCCACGGAGCGTTAGAGATAGTCACCGGAAGGTCCGGGATAGCCACGATGGTCTTATTATCCAACGCAACATGGCCCTTTTCTTCTCCGGAGGAGATAGGAAGGAGCTTAAGCTTAGAGTCACCGGAAGAATATGGAAGGAGCAACAAAATCCGGATGCCGGGGTTTGTGTACCTAATCTTTGTAGCTAGTCAGGTTGAGCTTTCGACTTTTTACTTCTTGTGTTCGAATGTGTGTGTGTCTCTGCTTGTTAATAGTTAATACCATCACCTTTGGTTGTCAAAGATTGCCTCTGCCTAAACTGAACTTTTCTGGTAAATGCTTAGTAACATTTCGAAATTACATGATTATAATTTTGCTTCGAAAGATTCAGATTCCACGTTGTCAAACTGGATTGGATGGATCATAAATGATGCTAATACAATTACATTCAATAGCAATTCTTCAAGAAAATATATGCATTTTTATGAACAGGATGTTGTGCCAAAGTTCATGAAACCACATGAATACCAGAGAGTTTATGAACTTGAGTATTTGCTACAGAGGTCGAGTCGGCTGCGGGAGAGCGGCTTCTTTCGGGGTGGGAGAGAAGGAGAAATGAGGGTTTCGATAGCACCATTGATGGGGGTTTTTAGAATGTAGGAATGCATACAAGTAGCCATTTTGGATAAATGATTATGTTTTAAAGCCACAAATATACAAATATAAGTTTTCTAATCATTTTGCACTTTTTTTTTAATTTCCATTTTCGGCTACTAAAAAAATTAAACTTTATTAAAGTAATTTCCAATTTCTTAAATATTTATTTAAATCTAGCAAGGTAGTTGTAAATTTATTACAACCTTTTTACAAACAAATATACCCTTCTATTGTACGAGGAGCCATTCAAAATTTTTTTTTGATGATAGTTGAGAGAGTTTTGAGAGCAAAAAATCGAAGGTATGTTGATTCTAACCTTTTTTCCTTATTTTTCATCCATTTTTTGCATTATAATGATGATATGTGTTCAGAATCGACTGGTATATTTTAGTTTTTTTTAGAATATATAGTGATTTTAGGACTGTTTTTCGTAAAAAATATGTAGAAAATTTTGGAAAAACCCAACAAGTCGAGATCTCGTGGACAAAATTGAGATCTTGATTTGATCTTGTGGACAAATCGAGATATCAATTTGATCTCGTGGACAAAATCGAGATCTTGATTTGATCTCGCCAATGATTGGGCTAAGCGATCTGCAAATTGCACTATGCCATCGTCGTGCAGCTCGAATCATGAAGGTCGTTCAGTCCGAAAAGATAATAAAAATATTAAAGTATAATATAAACAAATAAAAATTATAAACCAATATGTAAACAATAAATCTAAACACAAGTACCTCTACAGACTCTGCGAATGAGGAACGCCGCGAGCGCTTTGTAGCCGAGTGCCGAGGTGGAACCTCAATATGCTCAAAAATAGAACGAATGGGAACCTCAAAATCGGTCCCCATATCGAGTTGTGGCGATGGCTGGCGCTGAGGCGATGGCTGTGATATGAAGCAGAATTTTGCGTTTGTCTCATAAGGGGGACACGTAGGCGGGAACATGCATGAGCCAACTTCCGTGGGCGTAGCTTGATTAGCATTATTTAGTTATTTTAATTAAGTTATTTATTTCTTAGATTTAGTTGAGTTATTTAAGAATAAGTTATTTATTTCCTAGTTTGATTTGATTTTGTTTAGGAAAGTATTTTTAAGATATTTTTGAGATATTGTTTTGGGTATTTAAATCCCCATTAGGACTAACTTTTCAGTAAGCAATAAAATTATTATTTTGGGAGCGTTTGTTTGCTTGGGCACGTTTCGTACGTGATTAGGGTTCTACTTCTATCAATTGGTCCGACCTATCGGATCCTGTTCTCGTCGGAATGTTGATCAGATTAGAATTCGACCAAGAGATGAGGGAGAAATTGGTAGAGATTGCGGTTAAACTCGTCTCCATATCTGTTTCGATTCTTCAATCGCAGCATAAGGGTTCTGCAACGCGAAGCATGGCGACTACCAGGGACTCTGTAGCGGCGGGCGCATGCGCTGGAGGCGCATTGGGCCCTGGAGGTGCAGCACAAGCTGGGGGTGTGTCGGGTATGAGCGGCACGTTGGGCGCAGAAGGCTCTGCGAAGGCTGGAAGTGCGAAATGCGCTAAGGGCCTCGACGCAGGTAAAGGGGAGACGACAGTGCAACAGTCGTCAGCGCAAGTGTAGAAGCCGCATTAGAAATGCAGGCTGCGAGGGAAACAACAACGATAGTCACGCGTGGGGCACAAGAAACTGCGCGCGCATAAAGGACGTCCTACACACGTGTGGCGCGAGGGACGACCAGCGCGGGGGTGTTGCAAGCAGCAAAACGGCGACGGGTGCTCTAGGTATGGGCAGCCCAACAACGACAGGTGTTGGCAGCATAGGCATGGTCGTGCAGACCTGGGCGCGGGCAGCGCGAATCTGGGCATGGACAACACAGATGGCGTGGATCCGAGACAGGTGGGGAAGACTAGGGCGCCGAACAGTGGCACGACGGTGGAGGTGCAATGAGGGCACGGATGTATGAGCATAAATCTCGACGACTGGGCATAGTTGGGGGTGAATTGGCGGCCAGCAGCGACGGTCAGACACCGGGTGCTGGACCTGCGATGGAAATGAAGAAGAAAGGCACGCAAAGCACAACAAAGAATAAGAACGTAGCGCAAGGCTCAACAAAGAAGATGAAGAAGGGTGTGAGGGGAACAATCAAGAAGGAGGAAGGCACAACAAAGGGTGCTGGCAGCATGAACCCATCGCTGCCAGCGTTCAGCGTGGAAGATCCTATGGGATGGGTCACTTGTGCGAAGAAACAATTTGAATTGCACGCTACTCCGCCCAAAAAGGTGGCAGCCGCAGTGGTGGCAATGGAGAGGGCTGCTTTGTATTGGATGACATGGCTGCGAGTGAGAAAACCAACATTACTGTGGGAAGAGTTTCATAGTTCGTTTCATTTTTCAGACTTCAACCTTGAGGACACGGTTGTTTTGAAGGAGGATGAAATTGATATGAAGCAGGATTTTGAGTTTGTCTCATAAGGGGGACTCGTCGGCAGGAACGGGCATGAGCCTACTTCCGTGGGCGTAGCTTGATTAGCACTATTTAGTTATTTTAATTAAGTTATTTATTTCTTAGATTTAGTTGAGTTGTTTTAGGATAAGTTATTTATTTTCTAGTTTGATTTGATTTGATTTGATTTGTTTAGGAAAGTATTTTTAAGATATTTTTTAGATATTGTTTTAGATATTTAAATCCCCATTAGCATTAACTTTTCAGTATGCAATAAAATTATTATTTTGGGAGCGTTTATTCGTTTGGGCATCTCTCGTACGTGATTAGGGTTCTGCTTCTATTAGGCTGCTGGCTGCTGCGGAACCCTCCTAGAGGAAGACCTGGAGGTGGTGGCAGAAGACCCTTGAGAGGATGATCATCGGGGTTTCAATCCCCTATAAGGAATAAATCTACGCCTCAATGGTTTCTCAGCCTTCTGCAGACTGAGCCAAGTCTCAGAAACGGCTTCCTCTTCAGTCGACTGCAATGAAGTTTTGTACTCATACTGAAAACAAAGATAAATCAAATAAAATATACAATATTTACTTATATTATAATTATTCAAAACTGTAAACAATATTTACCTCATTTGTGAAAAAATCAATGAACTGAGCGTCTTGTGCATAAAAAGGTCTTCACATCAAACATCGAGGGATAGTCCCCACTGGCATACTGCACATCTCAAATAAGACTACCAGGTCAGAGATCACCTCGTACGACCATGCCTGCAAAATAATGTAAATAATTAACAATTCTAGTCTTTTATAAATTTAAAAAAGAAATTAAAAATAAAAACTACAAACAATTACCTGTAACACCTATAAAGGGCCGTATATTGTTGGGATTGTATACAGAAAGCATAAATGATTAAGTGTTTGTATACTGGCCTTCATTTATGTGTTACATCAACAATTCTCGCTATCTGATAAATGTGAACATACAACGAACTATAATATCATTTTATCTCGTAGATAGGGATGACCATATGGTGTGTAGGAGATCACAGAGGATCATATGGTTCGTTTGACCTAGCAAGATATAAACAGTATCACAGCTGAGACGGTCCCTGGATAGGCTGTCGGTCTAAGCTGCGGCACATCGGTTTATAAGTGGGCTTATCCTAGCTACTTGATGTGTCGGTACATGTTTATGTATTGATGGGATCAACAGTGGGATGTGCCACTCTCATTGACATATGAATGAGCCAGATCCCTAACATACTTCCTATGATCTTAAACCTAACTGAAGGATAAGGGGCACACACAGATTGACCGCACTTTGATTTACCATGGTGGCGAGTCTTACATGTACTCTTATACCCGTATTTTGGGTGTCGGCAATTTGTGTGTGGCCTGCTTAGTCTGGACATTTAGGTAAACATATCCATTTCAGGATGGTGACATTCCCTGATGAGCTCACAAGGTTCTTTATGCTAAGTCCTGCAGGCTGAATGATTTGTTCAAGCATAAGAGAAACGGGGTGAGTGGTACTAGTCAGGAAATAAGATATTAATTAATTGTGGTTAATTGTCATAAACCAAATTAATTAATGAATGTATAAAACCTTAAATATGTGGATCATGTTAGTTTAATGCAACCCGTTCCTAATTACGTGGTAATAAAGGGGCGAGTCAACATTGTTACCGTGGTGAAGGTTAAAATGATGTTTTATTAATTAATTATGTTCTGGGTTGAACAAGGAAGAATTAATTAATAAAGAGGGCCCACTTTATTATTTGCATTTGATCCCTGGTCTGGCCCACACACTGCTCAAGCCCAGTTAGGGTTAGGGTTTCTCAAAACCCTAACACTATAAATAGTCTCCACCTCTCAGATCAGATGGTAGCCACCACAATATACAGTTGATATTCACTTAGAATATTGAGAGAGAGGGGCGACTGATTTGGGCGATTAGAAGGAGATTTTTCTGATCAAATCCTCCGGCTTTCTGATTCAACTTGGTGGATAATCCTCACCAGATTTCCAAGGAGCAAGGGAACAGATCAGAAGATCAGATCTGTAGGAACACAAGAAGGAGTTCTATTCCGCTTCAGATCTAGCTTCATCATTAATTCTCCGATCTAGATCTGTAGATCAAACGATTGAAGAAAGGTATAATCCTTAATCCATCCTATACAATTAAGTTTGTAGGAGCATGCATAGGATTCGCATGGTTTATTTAATTGTATTTATTTTGATACCCTAAGAACGATCCTGCGAAATAAATAACAACTCACGTTGTTGATTGTAGACTCGAATCCTACATATATATGCACTAAGGGCACCTTCTCAGTCTGTGAAGATGCGATCACAACAGATATCTGATGCAGCAAGATACTGAAGGACCACGAGCCCTGAGGGAATGCCCTCCACTCGTGAGATTTATCCGTCAATGAATAAATGCAGGACTCTATGTGGTGCTTCCCATCCAAACATACCAGCATGTGGTAAAAGAAGAGAATCTGATCGATCTTCATGTAATCGTCATAAGAATCGCCAGCTTGAGGTCCGTGTTCATAAAATCCATGTGTAACTGATCAACAGAAGGCAAGGACTTGTACTGATACAAACATCCATATTTCGGAACCAGATGTGCCTCAGTAGGGTCAAAACCCGAATCACCAAACCGCAACCCGATCATCAAACAGAACTCATCAACACCAAATTGAATATTGATTTTTCCAACACAAAACCACAACTCGTTTCAGCTCCTACACATCGATCTCGTGCGTGATCAAAGTCCAGGTAGCACATATCGTTCTCTTCTTCCAAAGGAAAGAGAGAAAATAACCTAACGGTCCTTCCCTAAATAAATGAAAAGCTTCAATCTCCAAAACTTATCAATCTCACACGGATATCCTCAAGAATGTCCCGATCGTAATAATTCATCGACTGCGAGACTTTCCTCGCAAACTAGGCCTGATCCACTCTCAACTCTGAAGTAAAAAAAAATAAATATTTAAACAAAAGGAGAATTAAAAGAATCAAAATCAAAAATTAAAAAAAAAAACAAAAATCGAGATCTTGACTTCCATCTCAATGTGCATGTCGAGATCTCGATATGCACAACGAGATGGAAGTCAAGATCTCGCTTTGAACTAAATTAAATTAGAATTTAAATTGACCTAATCTCGATATGCCAATTTGAGATCTCGACATGCCAATTCGAGATCTCGTTATTTCTGTCCTAGGGCGGGTCTCCTATTTATTTCTACACAGTTCGCCACCGACAATACCAGTCCTGAATTGTTTCTAGTCGTATTTAAGCATAGAAATCGACGAAATATGTTACTAATCAACTATATACATAATTGAGCATGTATTCAATTCTTAAAAACATACAAATCAATGGAAATATGAGAAAAAGACATAATTCTCGAAGAAAAAATTGGGAATGAACTTACTTGGTTTACGTTTTCTTCTTCTCCTGACATTATAATCGACGGAATGGACCTCACAATAATTTTTTTACTCCGGAATTAAAATTTGAGTGCTATCCGAGATCTCGACAAATAACAATGGCGGTTGGTGGGTGGGATTGAAGATGGGTCGATGAGAGAGAGGGGGGGGGGTGAGTGGGGTAGTTAAGACAAATTCATTAAAGCTCAACAATTTCAAATATTAAATTATCTCTCCAATCATTGTAAAGTGACTACATAACTTACATTTTTTAACTTTTAGCTTTATAACGTGTATCTTTATTCATAGTGGCTAAATTTTTTTTGCCCTCTTTTAGAATCGTGTATAGGGGTGTGCAATCGGTCGGTTCGGTTGAAAACCGACCAAGATTTTGCCAACCGAATCAATCGAACTGAATACCACAACCGACAAAAAGCCGAACCGAGACTCATTTCAACCAAATTGAAAACTGAACCAATAATTTTGGTCGGTTGAGTTCGATTTTGGTTCCAACCAAAAATAAGATCATCTTTTGGCTTTCCACATTCAAAGTTTGAGAAATATTTCATAAAAGTGCAGAAAAATAGGGGGTGAGCGAAAATTGCTGATGTGAGGATGAATCTCGCCGGACTCACAATAGGTGTAGCACAACTCGGTTATTCTCGGCTATCGCGGCAGGTGTAGCAGCCAACACAACAGCAATCGGCTCTTCGCGCTTGGCTGTCGTCCGTCGTCGGTGAGCTCTCAAGTCGCACTGTCGCAGGCCGGAAAGGGGTGGCTCTCTACGTGACTTGTGTGCCCTTGGGGGAGCGGCTGAGCGGGGTGGGAATATTAGAAATTAGGGTTGGTTGGGAAGTGGGAAGGGAAGGGTCCAAAGGGAAATAGGGGAAGGAAATAAGATAAATATTATATATATATATATATATATATAGGGTACTGATCAGGTGAGAATAGGAGTTACTATGAGAAATAAGAATAAATCTCGCGCGTCCATCTCATCAAATCGACGAACAAGATTCATTCTCAGCATATTGAAAAACGCGGCATTTTTGCCCCAATATCGTGCAGTTTTAGTCTTTAAAGGCTAAAACTGTAAAAATATTCAAACACAAACAGCAACCTGCATTTTTAGCCCGATTTACTTCATTTTTAGCTCAATTTACTTCATTTTTACATAAATACGAATTTAAAAAATTAAAAATCTTCTTCTTCAAAGCAACAACACGAGCGTAGTCTCTATAAAACTCAATACCAACATCAACAGTTATTAAAACTATGCCCTTAAAATGCTTCATCTTATTAACACACTTTGGAATAAATGAACATGTAAGATACAAAAATGCACAAAGTTAACACTAAAGATGCACAATATAATAGA
>JAPKLW010000134.1:295118-337587 GCA_026898455.1 Plectranthus barbatus | reverse complement strand
AAAGATGCACAATATAATAGAAAAAATGAACGTCGATCTGAATAAAACAAATTTTTTTAAACTATATTCATGCATAATTAACAACGTCGAGACCGTATACGAATGCGAAATCCTGAAACAAAGAAAAAAAAATTTGATTGACAAAAGAAATATAAATCAATTCGAACAAAGAAGGAAGAAGAAATCAAATCGCGCGAAGAAATGAATAAAAAATCTAATGAGATACTATTTCATATTTCAAAAAAAGCTAAAATTACAAAAATAACCTTAATTTTGCAAAACTGCAGGATAATCGAGGAAAACTGTACACGGAGTAAAATAGATCATGAGCGTTGAAATCACAAAATCAAAGGCTAAGATTCATTCTTATTTCTCATACTAAAAACTATTCTCATATGATCACTACTCTCTCTCTCTCTCTCTATATATATATATATATAATTTATTTAATATTATTATTAGTCGGTCGATCGATTTTTCGGATGAAATATTTAAATCAAAAATCGATCGATAGTTAATCGGTTCTTAATTTTCAAACCGAACCGATCCAAACTGCCAGAATTTCATCAATTCGGTCGATTTTTTTTGATTTTTTGGTTCGGTTCGATTTTTGCACACCCTTAATCGTGTATGAAATAAATCGCCTTCCGGAAAAAAAGAAAAAAAATTGAATTGTTACTATAAATTTTATTATTATTTTTAGAAGAAAATGAAATTGTAAGCTACAAATTTTATTATTTATTTAAAAAAAGAGATATTTAGAGCTAATATTTTATTACTTTTTAGAAGAAATAGAGATTGTTAGCTATAAATTAATTGGGCCAAATGGGCTTCATTATAGTATTTGGCAAATCTTGGATGTTTTGGATTTTTTAAAGTAAATATTATTCTTAATTTGTCTCACTTAAATTGTTCTATTTATTTGGCAAAATAATCAAAAAAATAGAGATAATATAAATTAATAATTTATTAATGAGAGTGAATTACTTTTTCATATTTGATAATATAACTAATAATGGAATATATAAAAAAGGAAAATAAGATTAATAGAGTGGAAGTAGTTTACCACTAACTAAAAACATGATTAGAGTGCAAGTAGTTGAGGACTTAGTTCATAACCAATTGGATATTGTATTCGCAATTTCAGAAAAATATTAAGTAATAACTACTTTTGTTACATTATTTCATAAGTTTTCAACGTGTTCTGCTTAAGAGATTCTTATGTTTTAAACAATACTTAAACTCATAATGAATTTAGTCATGTGTAAATCATTTAATCATTGCAGTGCAAGATTAAAAACTCTGCTTAAGAGTTTTAGTTCGGACTTTGATAACTTAATAATATCATAAACCCGTGTAGAGGTGACAATCATTCGATCTTAAATTATTAAGGGATAAAATAGGTCAAAAATGGTAAAAGATTGTAAAAGTAAATGAGGGTATGGGTTAGATATGATCACTTGTTTCTACTAGGAGGCAGAAACTGCTGCAGCATTTTATAGGATAAGGTTTTGCCTACAACGAGAAATGGGGTTGTTGCATCTATTTTCTGATTTCACTAATTCGTTTCGTGTTACATATTTTCAAAGATGATGTTACCTGATTTTTGGAAGAGGATCATTTTTGAATGGCAAAAATTCAATTGTAGTATAAATTATGCGTTTTTTTTTTATAAAAAATTTAGTACAAATTATTCTTTATTTAGTTAAAATATTACTCCCTCCGTCCCATGCCAATTGATACATTTCTTTTCGGCACGTGAATTAAGGATGTGAGTGTAAGTGGAATTAATATTTTATTGTTGAGTGTGAAAAAATTATCATTTTTAGAAATGTAGCAATTCGAGTGGGACGCCCAATTTGGTAAGTGTAGCAATTCGGGCGAGACGGAGGGAGTACAAACTATATAAATATAGATTAAGTTTTTTCAATTGACAGAAAATTGACTGTGCTTCCCAAAAACTCGTGACCTGTTAACACGAAAATATCCGAAGATGATCCAAAAATAACACGAAAATTATATAATTATTATATAATAATATAATAAAATTAATTTTTTTGGGTTAAATGGGTTTCACGAGTCAACCGGAATCGGATCCAAACCCGACATGAAAATGAAAAGGGTTTGCAGGTTTAATCCGAAATTGACCTGAAAATTAAATGGATTGACTCAACCCATTTTTCGTGTTAGATTCGTGTCGGGTTGTTATGTCGGGTTGGAGATTGCCACTCTAATTATATAGTTTGGCTATTTAATTAAGAAATATGACAATTTGTGCTAAGTTTGAAAAAAAATACTATTGTCATGGAAAAACATGTATTATTGACATTTTTAGATGTGTTGATAAGAGTGACATTTTTAATGTATTAATAAAAATGATTATTTTATTAGCACTTTATGATATGCGGCATATGCCTTAATTGTATTTGAATCTCGATTCTATTAAACTTTAGTAAAAAAAAAAAAAAAAAGGAAATGACATTTTTATCTTATATATTTTAGAGTTCTCTAGATCACGAAGAAATATATTTTAGAGTTCTCTAGATCACGAAGAAATAGCGTTATGCAAATTGATGGTTGAAGGATACAAGTATACAACGACACGTTCACTCCTCTCAACTATTTCGCTCCAATATCAATTCTTCCCAACTATTATTTGAAGTCTAATGTAATGATTGACAAAATTTTTATTTTATTTCTATGATGTTTTGGTTCTTTTTTTTTTTCTTGAAAAATGTTTATTAGGATATAATTTAAATCATAAATTTTTTAAACATGAAAGTAAAAAAAATTGTAAGGACTCGATGTCGAAGTAGAGAGTGATCTCAATACATAAGAAGCACTGTTAATAAACGGCTCTTGAAAGATTTCCATAAGTATGTGCATGGTGAAATGAATGAATTGGAGACACAACGGAATGAAAGAGATTCTAAAGCTATGTAGGACTGAGAAAATTTAAAAGATTTGACTGTGCATGCTACACATACCAATATAATATATCATTTTTTTACGCTACTTATTCTAAAAAAAATTTCAAAGTTAAATGTGTGACATGGGGAAGTATTTTGATGGGTGACCCTTGGGAAGTCTTTCAAGATGCGTGTGAGTGCGAGTGATGACAATTGTTTGTCTGAAAGCCGGATTAAATCAGTGATGGATAATGTAGCAATCTCGAGAGAGCTCATTTTGGCCTTGGATCTAGGGCTTTACAGATGGTATTAGGGTCAGGTTCTCTCCTAGTATGGTGTGATTCAAAGATGAACTAGCAGAAGCCGGTGGGCATATAACGACCTTATGTTGGAGCAAGAGTAATTGCTAATGCATAAAAAGAACGGGCAATGAGCTGATGAATTTGTATACTAAAAGCATCATAATTGGTATATTATGAACAAGATTTTTGGTTAATATGTTGGCAATCATTAATTTTGTATTTTCATCCCCTGTCTGAATTAATAAGCATATATCGAAAACAACTCTCTTCTCTTATCTCGTCGATAGGGAGATCATACGGTGTAAAGAAGATAACTGAAGATTGTATGGATCGCTTGACCTATTGAGATATAAATGGATATTACAGCTGAGACAGTCCCAAGATAGACTGTCATTTTAAGTTGCAACACAATCAGTAATTTGTGGCTTATATAAAGTAGGGAAAAAGTACACTTGATGAACTGAGTTTACAATGACACTACTCAGAACACCATTCCTTTAACCGACCTACTCTATTTGATCTTTGATATGTGTGTAATGTTGGGAAATTTGACTAAGTTTCCCTTCCCCAGTAGCTACTTGCTTAGATTCTAGTTTGGTGTTTTGGTGGATCAAATCCTAAGTCCAACCAGCGTCAGTTTGTCTCTAGAATAGCTCTAGTCTCAAATGTAAAGTCCTGTATAGGTATTTTGAGTTGTAAGTCGCAGCTGATCAAGACTCATGCTGGCTACTGTTCACCAGCATGAGATGTGCTTACCAGTTGAGAGAAGTCTCACCAGCAAGCGGCTGACGAAGACTCATGCTGACACTGTTCATCAGCATAGAGTTGAGCTATCGACTGGCTACTGTTCACCAGTGGGAAGATTTCATCAGCAGGAGGCTGACAGATCTACCAGCAGAATATGTGTTCTGGCTGACACTATTCACCAGCGGTGAAGCCACCAGTCACGGGAGATTCCAAGAGATAACATCAGACGAATTGGTAGACCTTGATTGTGCTAAGGAAAGTCACCAGCAGAGACTGCCAGCACAAAGATCACCAGTATGATCTACCAGTCGGAGGTTATCAGCAGAATTGAAGATTCGCTCTCCCGAAGACTTAGAGACAAAAAGAAGATTCGTCTGAGGAAGTAACTGACAGTGTATGACTTTAAGGAGGATGCCTTAAAGTCTATCAGTTCAAGACACCAGTTCCGATTCCTCGTACTGACGAATAGAGTCGTTCTGACACAAAGAGATCTGTGTCAGATAAAGCGATCAAAGGTATGGCGCTTTCCGGAAATTCCTACCTGCCGCCTGCAGAAGGACATGCGAGGACAGAGACTTTTCCGGATGTGTCCAAACGGCTAGTATTTGAATCTGAATCTCACGTCTATAAATACGTGAGATCCAACAGCATTCAATACTCTTAGCTACTCTTGCCCACTCTTCTCCGAACGCTCAACTACCGAAAGTCATAAACTTTATTGCAAGCAAGCAAATCGTTCGAGGCTTTTCTTAAAGCTTATCCGTGTGTTGATTTATTCAAACACGAGACTCCAAGCTTCTAGCTTGTGAGTTATTGATCTCATTTGGTGTTCTTTCTCATTCCGAGGAAGAACATAGCAGCTCTTGAGCCAGCCAGCTCCAGAGTTATTACGGGCAGTTTTGCCGCCAGCAAGAGTCAAGTTCTTGGGAGAACTAAACACCCACGTCGTCAGTGGTACCGGTGGAGGTTCAAGTGACGTGCTCGCACTCCATCCAGCTGACAAGAGTTGAAGAAGGACAAGACCCGGGAGCGGTTGATCCAGTGGACTGGTAGACAAGGCATCTACCAGCTGGAAATAGATCGTAGGATATCTTGTACCGGATTACTCTCTTTAGTGAATTTCCAGTGCTTCGACTGGAGAGTGGACGTAGATCAGTTGATCGAACCACTATAAAATATCCTTGTTATTTACTGCTTTCAGCATTTGATTACTGATTTAAAACCCAGCACCCAAGTGCTGGAGTATAACTGAAACCAGTTTATAACTGTGCAAACTAGACTCTAAAATTAGCTAAGTCCTGAGTCATCAGCTGACCAGCCAGTTGCCAGTCAGCTGAATACTCAGTTGCTAGTTGACTTACCAGCTGACAAGGTCCCAGTCAGCTGTGTAACCAGCAGAGTGCAAGAAACGAACTTACGTATTTTCCGCTGCCAAAGTATACCCTGATATCCGGGACCAACATGTAAAATGACCTATTTTTCGATGTGTGAGTGTGCATGTTTGTGGCCGTTTTACCCTCATATCATATATGTTTGTCGTTCTTTTGTCTTGTTTTTGTGTTTGCAAGTCATTAATACAGGTTTCACGAGAAAGAAACAGTTGTCATCATTAACTTTGATCAATAATGCAAATAAAACTCATATGAAACCATTCACTTCCCAGTACAATAAATGATAGAGTTTCCAAGTACAAACCAACCACACACTTAAACTAAGATAGAAAAATAAACTAAGATAGAAACAAATCGACTGGTTCACTGATTCACATTAATACATCAAGTGCACTCTCAAATCAGATAAAAAGATAAAAAGGTAGAAACACGCATCGCCCGATCACATCCCCCTCCCCCAAACTTATTCAATACAAAGGATAGAATAAGTTTGTGGGGAAAAAGATCACAGACATGTGTGTGAGACCTCGCTAAGCTCTCACTGCAGTCAAAGCCAGTACTGTGGCGTCTGCTCCTCGGTCGCCGTTTTTGCAATTTTCAGTAAATCCCCGCATTTCTAACTCTTTTCCTGCACTCAACAAACTTAAACAAAATACGTGAACTCTAGACATAATAAAGGACATAAGACTCCAAAATTAAACAATTGAAAGCAATAAGAATTGAGTTGCCTCCCAACAAGCGCTTTATTAAAAGTCTGTAGCTAGACACAAAAGTAAAAAAAAAAACAATTATACAGGATAAAAAGTGCGTAAAATAAAGTCTAGATTAGTGGCGCAATATCAGAATTAGTGTCAATTTTAAATCTATGCAATCCCCGGCAACGATGCCAAAAACTTGATAGCGTATTTTACAACACGCTAAAACTACAAGTGTACAGATCACTGCAGAGGCAAGTAATAAATTATCGAACTCAAGGATTGTAGGCTCGAAATATAATCAAACACTAAAACGCAAATATCTTACAACTATTTAGGCACATCGGTAAAAGAGTTTGATTTATTTAGACTAGGCAGTTTGAAAAGTAATTAATTAAAAAGACAATTAAAAAGATCGAGTGAAGAAAATATGAGAAACTAGGATTCCAGGGTAATCAACTTTGAAGAACAATCAAACAATCATTTATATAATTCGATTCCAATTTAATTTCCAAAAACGTGAGTTAATCTCAATTATGTTATCAGGTGATCCTCTCGGACTCTAAACCATAACTTGAAAATAAAAGACCTAGTGACTCCTCTCGGATGCGCAAGAGGACTTTTACTCTTGATAAAACCTTAGATTTTAAAACCCTTCAACAGTTAAAATTCCTCTCGGACAATTGACCTATCAAATTTAATTACTCTGCATCTTAATCAATAACCTAGACCTCTCGGTTCAAAAATTACCGATTCGAATTACAATCAATGGCTAATATCTCATAATTAAAGGAAAGCTCAGATATAATTAAATCATTGATGGAAAGGGAAAATCAAATCATATAAAGGACGGAATAATTATTCAACAAGTTTCAAAACTCTAGAATCCACAAAGGACTTAGCCAATCATACTAAGTTCCATAAAAATAGAGAAAAGAAGATGCAAAAATATGGAAAACATGAAACCAAAAACCCGTGGTCTTCAATCCCAAGTCTTCAATCTTCAATCTTCGTTCTTCAGATTCTGCTCCGTTCGGCTTTCTCCAAGGGTTCGTCTCTAAAAAATATGGTGAAGGGTCTAAAATAATGAGGAAGGGTCGTTTTTGAGTCTTGGAAGCCTC
This sequence comes from Plectranthus barbatus, assembly GCA_026898455.1. Classification (NCBI taxonomy): domain Eukaryota; kingdom Viridiplantae; phylum Streptophyta; class Magnoliopsida; order Lamiales; family Lamiaceae; genus Plectranthus; species Plectranthus barbatus. The sequence goes on along the minus strand of JAPKLW010000134.1, from coordinate 330,422 downwards.
TATTTATACTTATCTTTTCAAACCCAAAAAGATATGGGATTTTGATCAATTTTCGCCCAAAAAATCACGATCGGCGACCCATAAGACGTCAATGGCGACCGCCGAGCGTGTGCCCGGGTCGCCATCCCTGAACCGTGCAAAAATTCCTAAAAATTGCTCGATCGGCGACCCATTTTGCATGATCGGCGACCGCTGTTTATGTATTTTGGGTCGTTGTTCATGTCACGAACCTTGCCCCTTCTGCGCAGTCTCACGGTTTTGGCTATAACTTTTACTCCCGAACTCCGATTGACCCGATTCCAGTTGCATTGGAAAGCTAACTCAAAAATCTATCTATTTCCATGCTCCATTAGCTCGAATTCCATATGTGGAGAAATTCGTGACTGCTTATTTGAACATCAACTGCTTTTGGTATGAGTTTCCATTGAATTTTGGCCTAAAACATATTCGGGTTCGGTCTTTTCTCACTTCTTCCTCTTCCTGATGCAAACGAACATCGAATGGCTCCATGGTACTCTGTCATATCCTGTAAATGGCTCAATTGTGCGTGGAACTTGCATAAACAACCCAAAACCAAACTAAACGTAATATTTTCTAACAGAATATGAATACGGCACAGAAATATCACTTAATGATCTAATCCAAGGCAAATAATAAGCAGATTTACATCAGTAAAATGCAAAAAATGAGTGTTTATCATTTGCTCCCTCTGGGCACCCTGATCATACCCATGTGCCTCTCTGTACAAAGTAGCAAAGGCTACTTCAGACACATTCTCTGGAAAGGGAGTGGCTATGGGATCCTTAAACTCTAGCTTCTTTCTTGCAGCCACTTGGAAGTAATCATACTTATCACCCTTATTGTTTTTCTTCTTCTCCACTTACTCAACCACGTCCCTCTTGCCCTTCTTGGAATTTTCAGCAACAACTTCAACTTGCTTTCTCTGATCTTCTTCCAATCTCATTCTCTTAATCCCCTTCTCAATCACTTCTCTCTCACCCTCTTTCAACACGCTCTTCTTCGGCCTAGCGGTGGGGGTTCTCTTCTTCACAATCACAGGAATGACAATGCCAACAAAAGGATCACCTCTGTCTTTGCTTGATACATCTCCTAGATTAGTAAGAGTGGGCAGGTCCTCCATCGTCTGCTGGAAACTCTCTTCCCTCTCCATTTTAGTTTCCTCCGCCTATTCATCGGAAATGCCGACCTCCTTCATGTCATGTTTTGGTTGAACAAAGTCAGTAGGCACTAGTGCTTCTCCATCATCCACCACCTGCAACACCTTCTCAATCAAATAACCGACTTTCAGGCCAAAACCTACACCTGTGGCAAAAGTGCCTTTTTCTGCAATGGTGTTCTTCCTCCTGACATTATCTAGCAACCTCTAAAAAAAAACTCAGCCCAATCACCCTGTACCTCATCATCAAGAGCCATTAGAACTGAGTACTTTTTCTTGCTTAGTTCTGAATGGGAGCCCACTGTACATTGCAACATGTGAATGACAATGTCTCCCAGAAATTTGTAGAAAGCATCCAGTTCACTTGTTTTGTGGTTCACCTTCCATGGAGTTTGGATTGACTCGTTCTTCCACTCTGCCCAATGGGCTTCCATATGCTTTCTTGCAACTTGAGCTCCTCCTTCTTTTAGGTAAGTGTTGATTTGAGCACACTATCATTTCACAGATAGAATATCTGACTCAGCAATTTAGGGTGGATTCTAATTGTCACACCAGCCACAGAGGTATTAAACAACTTCTTGTCAGACGCCACCATGATATTGACATAGAATTCTGCCACCATATAAGGGTGAATTCTCTTTGGGGAGGCATATAGAAAATAGATCAACATCTCACTCCTCAATTTCTGTCCTAGACGAGGGTCTGAACATAGTTCACAACTTCATCCAAAATAGGATTTTCTCCTTATGGACTTGAGCAACCCTCTTTTGCTCTGGGGTTAGCCTCTCAGGATCATCCTTGGCTAATTTCAGCAGCTCGGGGTACGAGATGAAATGATCAACAGACTGAGTCTCATCACGGCCATATGTGGAAGTTGTCTGCTCTGGGTTCTAAGCTGTGGTTTGTTTAGGCATATTGATGACAAATGATTGGAAGTAATTGATGGAATGTTTGTCGGGTGCCTTGAATACTCGAGGGATTTTTCTGGGTTTGGGAAGGATACTTAGAGTATTTCAGAGATAAAAATGGCAAAGATTCGAATGAGTGAAGTCCTTCCCCTATATATATTTTGAAATCCAGATTGAACAATTGAGATTGAGTCAACAGGACTTGATCGACAAACGAGAATAGGCATCGGTTGGACTGATCTAACTTGATCTTACGTGGGGGAGCGAGGGTTGATGCGTGGTGCTCCATGATTGAACCATTCCTGTTCTGCATTTAATGCGACGTATAGGATAAGCCACTAATTTAAATTTGACATCCCACCCTTCATACTGAAAACTTAACTAACTTGCATTTCAGTTTTTCAGTTTCTAAACTTAGTTTTCAAAAGTCAGTTTTTCAGTTTCTGCGCCAATACCACTTTTGATAATAATGGCTAAGTATAGAACCATAAACTGAAAACTGAACACGAAATTGACAAATTGAAAACTGAGAGCTAGGACTCAGTTTTAATCCGCATCAACTCCTTTTCAATTTGGATTGCACCAATCTTTAGTAAATCAAGATTGAAATATTATCAGGTTGAAAACTGAGAGTAGGGACTCAGTTTTAGTCCGCAACTACTCCTCTTCGATTGAGATTTCATCAAAATCTAGCAATTTAAGCTAGACGCATAGCTCCTTGAATCGAGTTTTTGGAAGTGGTTTGGTGAAGATATCTGCCAACTAATCTTCAGTTCTGATGTACTCCACCGAAATATCCTTCTTCTCTACATAATATCTGATGAAATGATGTCGAATATCTATGTACTTCGTTCTTGAATGATGAACTGGATTTTTGGTATGCATCAAGTTTCAACTTCATAATCAAAAAGTTGTTGCTTAATCCAAAGAACTTGAGCACACCAACTAGCAGCGGCTACATATACAGCTTCAGTGGTCGATGTAGCTATGGAATGCTGCTTATTGCTAAACCAAATTATCAACTTGTGGCCGAGGAACTGACAAGTTCCACTTGTGCTCTTTCAATCAATTCTGCAACCTCCAAAATCTGAATCTGAGTAAGCATTAAGAGTCAGTTCGTCAGTTTTGGGGTACCATATACCTAATGACTTAGTTCCTTTGAGGTACTTCACAATTCTCTTGGCTGTCTCCATGTGCGATTTCTTTGGATTTGCTTGAAACCTCACACAAACTCCAACAACATAAGAAATATTTGGCCTGCTTGCAGTTAGATAAAGATCCAATAATTCCTCTGTAGTTTGTTGGATTGACCGATTCTCCTTTTTCATCGAGATTAATCTGAGCACTGGGGCTCATAGAAATTCTCAAGGGCTTGGTCTTCTCTGGACAAAACTTATTAATCAAGTCCTTGGTATACTTCTTCTAATTTATGAAGATTCCTCCTTCAGACTGAATAACTTGAAGATCGAGGAAATACGTCATCTTGCCCATCATAATCATCTGAAAATTACTTTGCATCAACTGGGCAAACTTCTCACATAACTTCAAGTTTTTGCAGCCGAATACGATATCATCAACATAGATTTGAACTAACAGAATGTCAGTTCTATCCTTGATTCTGAACAAGGTTGTGTCAATCTTTCCCTTCTGGAAACCATTTTTGAGAAGAAAATGTGACAGAGTCTCATACCAAGCTTTGGGTGCCTGCTTCAACCCATATAGAGCCTTTCTCGGTTTGTAAACTTGGTTTCTTCTTCAAAGCCTGGGGGTTGTTCAAACTAGACTTCTTCTTTGAGCTCCCCATTAAGAAACACACTCTTCACATCTATCTGAAAAACTGTGAAGTTATAATGTGCGACATAGGCTAAAAATAATCTGATGGCTTCAAGTCTGGCAACTGGAGCTAAAGTTTCGTTGAAATCAATTCCTTCACACTTAGCATATCCTTTTGCAATCAGTCTTGCTTTGTTCCTCACAATGGTTCTAGTTTCATCTCTATTGTTCTTGAAAACCAATTTCGTTCCAATCACTCCTTGATAGGTTAGTCTGTCCACTAGATGCCAAACATTGTTGCGCTTGAACTCTGCCAATTCTTCGTGCATGACATTGATCTAGTATGTGGATTTCAGATCATCTCTAATCTTCGTTGGTTCTGGATGTTGAGAGATAAATCATGATAACAGAGCACTTCCTTAGCGTGTGCAAACTAGGTTTGTGATGTTGTCCAACACAACATCTTCGGGATGATATCTCAATCATTTGGGCTTTTGCAGCTGACTGACTTTAATTGGTTGAGTGAACGCTCCTAGGAAGTCAGTTCCTGAAACTGGAACAGAAGTCAATGTAGACTCCACCATTGCCAAACTATTATCTCTTGAAGCTTGATCTTCCACAGCTGGGTTCTGCGATCCTTCTTCTCCAATGTTTGCTACTACAGATTCCAGTTCTTGACATTCTGGATTGGTCTCTTCACGTTGGACAACTTCAGTTTGAGCAACTTCAATTTCAGCATCCAAGTTTCCAGCTTGAGCAGCTTCTGTTTTGATTCCCCCTTGATTTGATCTTGTATTAAGTATTAGGGAATCTAAGGCCTCAGCAAGTACAATTGCATCACCGACCTCTTCGACAAGTTGTACTCAGCCGAGTTATCTGTATTACTTGACATTTTGTTCATAGATCTAGTCTGAGAAACTGTATTAGCATTATCATTTTTGAAACTCAATTTCTCATTGACATCCTTGATCTCATGGGTGTCAAGTTCCAGTTCTTTCATGGTTCTGCGCACTAGAACAAACTCATCAAATTCAACATTGCATGTACCTCCACAAGTTCCGTAGTCTTGTTGAGTACCCTATATCCATTGTGAGAAGGATGTCCATAATCCAAGAACACCCCCTCATTAGCTTTGGGACTAAAGGTATTCAATTTTGAATTTCTGTTATATGGATGTAACATGGCAAACCGAATGCAAATAGATGAAAGATAGAAGGCTTACGACCATTATAAACCTCATAGGGAGTTTTGTGATGACGACTATTGATGGCACTTCTATTATGTGTATAGCATGTAGTATTGAGAGCTTCTCTCCAGCATCATTGACTTAAACTTGCTTCCGCAAGCATGGTCCTTACTGCTTCTTTTAGTGTTCTGTTACTTCTCGTGGTTGATTCCAATTTTTGCACAAAAATTCATCAACGGCCCATTGTAAAACTTAGTTTTATTGTCGGACCTTATCCTCTTCACGGTCACTCCTTTATCATTTTGGACCCTCATGATCAATTATAAAAGTTGGAGCTTGACCTCATCCTTAGTCTTCAGCAACCTTACCCAAGTGTACCTTGAGTAGTCATCAACAACTACAAGAGTGAATCTCTTTTCTCCGACTTTGGGTGGTTTGACAGGTCCAAATAGATCCATGTGTAACAGCTCCAGTATCCTGTCTATGCTTGATGTTACTAGACAGTTCTTGAATGAAGCTTTAGTTTGCTTTCCCATCGACATTCTTTGCAGACACCATCCTTCTTGAATCCAGTTTGTGGAAGTCCTTCCACTAGCTTATGCTTGGCCAAGTGTTTGATAGAGTTGAAATTAAGATGACTCAACCTCTTATGCCAAAGACAGTTTGTGCCATCTTGAGAGCTTGTTGCGACAAGGCAAGTGTCAGATCTTCCACTCTCCTAGTCCACGACATAAAGTCCTCCCTTCCTGATGCCTATGAGGATGATCTCCTTGGAGTCTTTATCTTTGATGTGACACTCAGCTTCAGAAAATGTCACCTTGTAGCCATTTTCACTCAGTTGGCTTATACTCAGTAAGTTGTAGTTGAGATTGGTGACCAAGGATACATTGTTGATGGTGATTCCATTGTATTCCACGTATCGTTTTCCTATCATTCGACCTTTAGCATCATCACCAAAAATCACTGGGGGTCTTCTCGCCATTTCGAGCTCAGTGAGCAACTCTTTTTCTCCGGTCATATGGTCAGAACATCCATTATTAAGTACCCATGCTCTCTTTTTCTTCTGCTAGACCTAACTTCGATGTCCATTGATAAGCTCGTTTTTCTACTCTCTTATCGCATTATTTTTCTTTTCTTTTATGCATTTTAGTTTGTTTTCTTGAATAAACTGAGCATGAGTATATATTAGAGGGTGTTATGCTTGCCATGGTAAGATTTCGCAGGTTTTAGGCCAAATCCAAATGAGAACCCGTACCGAAAGCAGCAGATGTTCAAAGAAACAGTCACTACTTCTTCCACCGTTAGAATCTGAGCTAATGGAGCATGTCATTTGAAAGAACTTTGAGTTAGCTTTCCAACGCAACTAGAATCGGATCAATCGAAGTTTGGATGAAAAAGTTATGGCCAAAACCGTGAGACTGCGCAGAAGAGTCGGAAGTGGCGGAAACGTCTCTGTTTCAATCGAAATGAAGCCATCTCGGCCGGGCCGAATTCTCCATCTCGGCCGTGGCAAGGGCCATCTTGGCCGAGACAGACTATTTTGGCGAGATTTTCACATATTTTGGGCGAGAATTGCTTGGGGAACAAGATATACATCAATATGGAAGCAATAAATCATACCTTTTGAAGATATGCATCCAAGACCTCAACCCTACTACTATATAAACTCTTCAATAGCTCAGAATTATGAGTCCCTTTTAGTTTTGAAAACCCTCTTTTAGTTTTTTATATTCTTCCCCCTTTACAGTTTTTACACCTTTATTTTCTGTTTTCTTTAGAATTCCTCTTTACTTTTATTTGTTGAACCTTTACTTTTTAATGCAATCTTTATTTTTCCCTGCAATGTTTATCTTTAATATGTTAGGCTAGAACCCTAAACAGGTTCTAGGGTTTCTCCATCTGTGATGCTTGTTTAGATTTATTTATTCAAACCCTTTTATTGGTTTAAACTATTTGATTTTATTTCAAATCTATTTTCAATTGATGGATCGAGAGATGAAAATTGGAATAGGTTTTAGTTATTGATTGAAGGACCAAAATGTGAAAATCAATAATAGGAAGTAAGAGTTTAATACTTTTGATTATCTGTCCGACCAAGAAGATTTCAATTGTAGGAAAATCTAGATCTTTATGAAATTGATTAATTGGTGTATTTTGAGACCGAGAGGAGATAGATCACTAATTAGTAATTTAGGTTTTAATTGCCCGACAAAGGAATTAATTCCACATTAATAGATTTTCCACCAAAATTGTGTTTTTTGGGTTTGAATATTTAATTCTTGCATGTTGATCAGTTTGGTAGATTTCCCTAGAATCAGTGCTTTCTAATATTTGAATTCCATCCTTTCTTTTTATTTACTTGTTTTGAAAAACCCAAAACCTTTTGAATTGATTTACCAAAACAAAAGATCTGAAAACCATATCCAGTACATGATTTCCCTTCGTTGTACTATCCCTGTGGGTTCGACAACCTTCGGGTTCTTATAAATTTATTTGCCCTTTGCTATAATTTGTATGCAGATTTAGCATCGATCAAATTGGCACCGTTGCCGGGGATAGTCAGACGGCGAGTCATTACTGGAAAGTTGAAGAACTTCTGGATTGGGTTGTATTTTCTTAATTTTTATTTTTAATTTTCGAGTCAGTTCTGTTTTTTTTGTGTGCGTGTGTGTTCGAGTCGCGCCTGTCTTGGCCGAGGGGAGTCCCACCACGGTCGAGATGAGTTACCCATCTCGGCCGTGATATCATTTGCCACGGTCGAGACGTATTTCTCCATCCCGGCCGACATAAAGTCCAAAATGGTCGGGACAGACTGATTTCTTCCTCGTTTTCTGTGCAGGTGCATGAACACACGGAGCAAAGGGAAGACACTCGAGCCCGTTATACCAGAGATCGAAGCAGCCTGCAGAAACATTAGAAAGATAGGAAAAAGACTGAACTTCGAGATGGAAGCGAATCAAGAAGCCCCTCTGCAGAACATGACACCAGAGGAGCAGAGGCAGTTTGTGAATGAGGTGCAACAACTGAGGGCGCAACTTCTTGCAGCCCAAGCTACCCAAGCCGAGCAAGCCGCAAGATTGGCGAAACTGAATGAAAGGCAGGTCATGGTGCCACAGAGGTCGATTCTAGACCGATTTTTACCACAGCAGGAGGAAGCAGGATTCAGGGTTGGCATCAACGCCAACAATTTTGAGTTGCACACAGGGCTGATACAGATGGTGCAGCAGAACCAGTTTGGGGGGAGAGCCGTAGAAGATCCGTATGCCCACCTCAACCAATTCATAGAAGTGTACGACACGATAAAGTAGAATGGAGTCCCCCAAGACGTCATCAGGATGAGACTGTTCTTGTTCTCACTCAGAGATGAGGCACGGTCTTGGTATGCTGGGCTTGATAAAAGCCAAATTGGGATATAGGAGGAGCTGCGAGCAGCATTCCTCACCAACTACTTCCCACCGAGCCTGTTGCTGAAAAGGAAAGCTGCCATCACCACATTCAAGCAGCTCTATGATGAGTCACTGCATGAAGCTTGGAAGAGGTACAAAGAGCTCTTGCGACTCTGCCCTGGACATGGAATTGATCTCGAGATGCAGGTTTGCCACTTCTACGAAGGTTTGAATCCTCACATGAAGGAATTGGTGGATGCATCTGCTGGCGGGATCTTGATGAAGAAAAGTGGAGCAGAAAGTATGAGGCTTCTAGCAGACATGGCACTGAACAGCCATCAGTGGCCTACTTAGAGATAGATGCCAGTCAAAGCCGTGGAAGCCAAGCCAGAGTTTGATGTGGTTGCTGAAGTGAAAAAGCTCCGGGAAGAGATTGAGAAGTTGGGAACTGCTAAAGTTGCAGCTGTTGCAGAGCGGAGCATGGCTATTGTTCCGGTGGAAGCTGACTACATCAACCGGGGAGCTAGCGGTTCATCTGGAGCTGCAAATTTGGAGGTAAATTACATAGGGGGTGGTTATCACAATAACTACCGAGGTAATCAGGGTTATAACTATAACCATGGGCGATCTCACCCTGGTTTTTCTTATGATAACCCCACTGCTGCAGAACACCCTCCTCCTGGTTTTGATGTAGGTACTGGAGGCGAGATCGTGGAGAAAAAGAAGTCTGTGCTAGAGGAGACACTGGAGAAATTTATCAAGAGCTCGGACAATAGATTTGGCAAAGTGGAGAACGAAGTTAAAGGGATGGCAAATCACATGCAACTGATGACAAAGCACTTGCAGATGATGGACACCCAATCGAGTCAGATTGCCGCTACCTTGGGAAATCAGCACAAGCCGGGCCAACTTCCGAGCATGACAGAGACAAATCCAGCAAAGGCAAAGCCAGTAAATGCCATCTCGCTGCAATCTGGAAGGAGATATGAAGGCCCGAGCAACCCGAAAAGAGAAGATTTTGGAGGAGCAGAGGAAGAAAATCCCGAGCAGAACAACTCTGTCTCGGCCGAGATGGCCCCCATCTTGGTCGAGGCAGAGGAAAGCAGGCCGGCCAAGATAGAAGGAGACACGACCGAGACAGAGCAGGGCAGGATGAACGAGATTCAACCATCTTGGTCGAAACAGAAGGCCAAGCAGGGCGAGAAAGAGAAGGAAAAGGAAGGAAGAAAAACTGATCCGGTGCCTCCAATGCCTTTCCCACAGCGATTCGCAAAGAAAAGGGAGGACTCTTAAATTCAATAATTTTGTTGAAAATCTTAAAAAGGTGAACATTAACATACCTCTTGTTGAAGCTCTCAGGGAGATACCGGGATACATGAAATTCCTAAGGAGGCTGATGAGCGAGAAGAAGCAGTTCGTAGAAAACGAAACTGTAAAGATCCATGAGGAATGCAGCCTACTCCTATAGAAGCAGATCCCGATCAAGAGGTCTAACCCAGGGTGCTTCTCGATACCTATCGAGATTGGAGGTAAAGAGTTCCAGAATGTACTATGTGACACCGGGGCAAGTATCAACCTGATGCCCTGGTCCATCTACAAGAAGCTACAAATCGGAGAGATGAGAGCCACTACAATTACCCTTCAAATGGCGGACCGATCTGTGTCCAAGCCTAAAGGTATAGTAGAAGATGTTCTTATACGTGTTGGCCATTTAATCTTCCCTGCAGATTTTATCATCCACGACATGAAGTAAGATGCCAACACTCCAATGATCCTGGGAAGAGAGTTCCTCGACACAGCTGGTGTCCTGATCGATTGCAAGAAGGGGGAGATCACTCTGAGAGGAAATGAAGAGTCCATTACATTCTGCATTGACAAGAACAAGAGGAAAGGGGAGTGCAACCAGGTCACTACTGCTAAACAAGAAGAAGAAGAGGAAGAAGACGATGAGACTCCGGAGGAAGAAGAAGAAGCCATCCGGTGGGAACGAGGAAATGAGTCAGTGAAATCGGCAATTAAGCTACCTCCTTCCGAGTACACCACCGTCATAAGAAACCGGAAAGTCTTCATGATAGACTCAAGGGGTCGACGAGTCTGGACTCGACCGCCTTGGTGAGCTGGAAGCTGAGTCGAGCCACGATGGTAAATAAGGCACTGAATGGGAGGTAACCCATTGTTTTTTTAATTTTTCCTTTTTCGTTTTATTATTTTCGAATTTTTTATTACTGTTACTTCACGTTTTTATTTTCCTTTTGAAAAAAAGAAAAAACGAAGTCCATCCCGGTCGAGGCAGAGCTTGCCACGACCGAGACAGAAGTCCGAGACATGGAACACTTTGACCGAGATAGAGGTTGACAAGAAGGCTCCATCCCGGCCGAGATGATGTTTGCCACGACCGAGATGGAGTGCCAACAGCCCAAAATCCACATCGGTCAAGGTCTGAAGATGAAGGATAAAAAGTTGGTGTCTGAGGCCAACCAGTGAGGTACAGTTTCGAACTCTGAATCTGACTTTCAAACTTATTCTCTCTGACTTTCGAATAAGTTTGGGGGGATGAAGATTTAAGGGTTTTGAAACTCCTTTCTATCTTTTATTTGCTTTATTTAAATTTCTGGATGAATAAATTTTTTTTTTGAATAAAACGCGAGATTGTGGGAACTTGAGCATGTTTGAACCCTAGGACAAGAATGCAAGATTTGAATTGATTGACTTAGTTTGCGTTGATTGTGATAGTGGTTGAGTATGCCTATGAATGTGAATACCGCATGACTACTTGTTTTGATACTTGCGTTGGCATGGGATAGATGATGATTTGATGTTTGCCGTGGAAGAAAAAAATTGTCCTAAGTGTGAGTTTTTGAGCCTGAAATTCAATTGTGAGTGTGTCTGTAATTTTGAGTTTCTCTAGAACTTGCTCTGTTTCTCTTTCAAGACTGCTAGTGTGCACAGGTTTAGGAAGTGATTTTAGGCCATCTTTGTTTAGCCTATTTTCCCATACGCTGTCCTAATTAAATGTTATCCCTAGTCAGCCCTTTTGAGCCTATGATATTTTTTTTTTGTCTATGAGTTGGAAATAAATAGGGGAATCAACTCTTGTCTATGAGAGTGGGTTGGGATTTGTTTGAGAAAGGATAAGATATTATTATAAGGGTAAAAGCAAAAGAAAAGGTTGGGCTCTAGAAAAAGAAGAAAAAGAAAATAAATAGTTGTTGTGTTTAGTCCTTATAAGCTCAAATGCATAATCAAAATTGTTTAGAGCATAAAAGGATATGTGAGAAAAAAAAAGAGAAAATATGTGAATAAAAGAGCCATAGTTTGTATTGAAAATCTAAGGAGTTGGGTAGATATGAATAGATAGTGAGTTGAGATTGATGAAGTGGATGCACTGAATTTGATTTTGAGTCACTTGGCCAAATTTTCCCTACCTTTCACTAAAAAGCCTACATTACAACCTTGAATAAAGTCCTTTCTGATCTTAGACTTGTGTGCACATATTTGCAGTGGAGATTGAGATTATTTGCAAGCATATGGTAGAACTTGATTTTCATGACTTGTGTGTGATCTCATAATTATCCTAAACACTTGAGTGAATGAGCGAAACACATCCCATGTGAGTCTTCCATAATTTACAGATTTTCTGATTCTTTCAAAAGTGCTAATGTCTAGTGGATTTACGAGTTTGAATGTGATGAATCTTGTGAGGCATTGCACTACTCTTCTGCTTGAACTTTTGATTCTTTATTTTGTTGATTGAGGACAATCAAGTGTTTAAGTTTGGGGGGGTTTGATAAGCTCGTTTTTCTACTCTCTTATCGCATTTTTTTTCTTTTCTTTTATGCATTTTAGTTTTTTTTCTTGAATAAACTGATCATGAGTATATATTAGAGGGTGTTATGCTTTCCATGGTAAGATTTTGCAGGTTTTAGGCCAAATCCAAAGGAGAACCCGTACCGAAAGCAGTAGATGTTCAAAGAAACAGTCACTACTTCTTCCACCGTTAGAATCTGAGCTAATGGAGCATGTCATTTGAAAGATCTTTGAGTTATCTTTCCAACGCAACTGGAATCGGATCAATCGGAGTTTGGATGCAAAAGTTATGGCCAAAACCGTGAGACTGCGCAGAAGGGTCGGAAGTGGCGGAAACATCTCTGTTTCGATCGAAATGAAGCCATCTCGGCCGGGCCGAATTCTCCATCTCGGCCGTGGCAAGGGCCATCTCGACCGAGACAGACTATTTTGGCGAGATTTGGCGAGATTTTCACATATTTTGGGCGAGAATTGCTTGGGGAACAAGATATACATCAATATGGAAGCAATAAATCATACCTTTTGAAGATATGCATCCAAGACCTCAACCCTACTACTATATAAACTCTTCAATAGCTCAGAATTATGAGTCCCTTTTACTTTTGAAAACCCTCTTTTAGTTTTTTATCTTCTTCCCCCTTTACAGTTTTTACACCTTTATTTTCTGTTTTCTTTAGAATTCCTCTTTACTTTTATTTGTTGAACCTTTACTTTTTAATGCAATCTTTATTTTTCCCTGCAATGTTTATCTTTAATATGTTAGGCTAGAACCCTAAACAGGTTCTAGGGTTTCTCCATCTGTGATGCTTGTTTAGATTTATTTATTCATACCCTTTTATTGGTTTAAACTCTTTGATTTTATTTCAAATCTATTTTCAATTCAAGGATCGAGATATGAAAATTGGAATAGGTTTTAGTTATTGATTGAAGGACCGAAAGGTGAAAATCGATAATAGGAAGTAAGAGTTTAATACTTTTGATTATCTGTCCGACCAAGAAGATTTCAATTGTAGGAAAATCTAGATCTTTATGAAATTGATTAATTGGTGTATTTTGAGACCGAGAGGAGATAGATCACTAATTAGTAATTTAGGTTTTAATTGCCCGACCAAGGAATTAATTCCACATTAATAGATTTTCCACCAAAATTGTGTTTTATGGGTTTGAATATTTAATTCTTGCATGTTGATCAGTTTGGTAGATTTCCCTAGAATCTGTGCTTTCTAATATTTGAATTCCATCATTTCTTTTTATTTACTTGTTTTGAAAAACCCAAAACCTTTTGAATTGATTTACCCAAACAAAAGATCTGAAAACCATATCCAGTACATGATTTCCCTTCGTTGTACTATCCCTGTGGGTTCGACAACCTTCGGGTTCTTATAAATTTATTTGCCCTTAGCTATAATTTGTATGCAGATTTAGCATCGATCATCCATGTACTTGCATCACAAAGAAAGTTAGACTCTAGGTACCCGATTTTTTGCGAGTCCTGCAAGATTAGCATTTGGAATCCATCCTTTAGGAATCCAAACTTGCTTCACCTTAATCTTTGGTGATTGCTTCTCTACCTTACTCTTCATTCTAAAATAATGAATACTATTTGGATGCATGTTAGAAGGAATGGTGTGTGTGTGTGTGAACTCTTTCTGGAAACTTAGTTTCTAGAAACTGAGTTCCTAGCAACTAAGTTTCAGATAGAGTTTGAGAATCTAAGTCTCGGGTGTGAAGCCTTCATGGCCCTTGAAAGAGAAATTTTTTGGGCTCAGAACTAAAGTAGTTGTTCCCCCTACTTGGATGAATCCATCTCTCATAAGAGTTATGATTAAAGGATCTCGAATTTCTGAAATCCGGACGTGAAACTAACTTTTTAGCAAACTCAGTTTCAATTTTTGAAACTGATTTCATTGCACTTGGAACATAGTGCTTTTTTGGTTTCTGAGGCACATTCGGCTTCCTCTCAGGTTCAGTCAGTTTAGGAACTGAGCTACTTTTCAGTTTGGGAACTGAGTTACTTTTCAGTTTTGAAACTGAAGTTTTCCCTTTCTGAACCAATCGGCTAAAATTGAGTTTCTCCCTACTTGGGTTACTCCCTTGCCCAACAACTTAACTTTGAAACTGGAATTTCCTTTAAAATGATGATCTTTAATTTTTTCAGTTTCTGAAGTTGATGCTTGATTGCTCAAAACATTTTCAGTAAAACCTAACCCTGTCTTATCACTGGGATCTCTTTGAATACTCAAGGCTTCTGTAACTTTGCTAGCGCTCGAATAAATTGAGCAAATTAGTTTTTGGTCACCAGCGACTTTCAGATTTAAAGAATCACATTCCCTAGAAAGATTTTGAAATTTTTAAGTATAATGGAATGTTCTTCTTTCAATTTAGTGAGCTTCTCACTAAGTGACCTAGATTTTCCAATCTCATTGGTTAAATTGGAAACTTCAAGTTTTAATGAGGAGTTTTCTTCGACTAAAGCATTTTTCAGTTCATAAAACTTAGAAAATTCTTTTGAAAGAATTTCAAGAGTGACAACATTTGAATTCGAGAAAATAGATTCAGTACCCTCTGGAATGCATGCAGAAGAACTAGAAACTTGGTTAGAATTAGTTACCAATTTCTTAGTTTCAGTTTCCTGTTCTTCAGGATCTGAAACATCTTCTCCAAGTCTGGCCATGAACACTAAGAGAGTTTCCTCCTTGGACTTATCTCTAGATGTAAAATATCCATCATCTTTGTCTGGGATGTCTGGAACTTCGATTCTGGATAGCATGACCTTTGCTACAACTTTGGATGCCTTCTTTTCGAAAACCCTCTTCAAGCGCTCTCTCTCTTCCTCGGAAACCAGTGGGCACTCGTACTTGAGGTGGTTTGGGGAATTGCACTCAAAGCATGCTTTTGGTGCTCTCTCTCTATAAACTTTTGTTCACCACCTTGAGAGCCTTCAGTCTTGGACTTTGCCTTCTCAATCATCTTGGCCAACTTCCTCATTTCTTCCTCCAGCTCTGCAACTAAAACATCCTCATCTTTTTTCTGGGAATACGAGGGTGCAAGAACATTCTTTTGTGCTGATGATTAACTATTCAATTTTTTTGCTTGGTATGGCTTCTTAGGTCGCCTTTGAAAATCTCTCTTCACGAAGAAGTCAGCATCTTCTCCGGATGGTGACTCGCGCTTCGAATAGCTTCATTTTAATTCACCATTAAGATGTCCCACTCATGCGCTTGTAGTTGTGCGAAAAGATCCTCTGTCGATATTTTTGACAAATCTTTCTCTTTTAAGCTCGTGGTTTTAACAAACCAATATTCTTTCGGCATATTGGAGAGAATCTTGGCATTAAGGTCAGCAACTATATATTCTCTCCCCAAGTTCTTGAGCTTACAACCTATGGTGAAACAAGCCTCCATAGACTTGATGTTCTCTCTAGGAAACATCTGGACAGATTCGTACTTATCCACGCATATTTGCATTTTGTTACATTTCATCTGGTTGGTTTCTTGGCTAAGGGTACCAAGAAAGTCCCATACTTGCTTTGCATTGTCATACTCAAGAGCTGCTTCAACCAGGGACTCCAGTAGAGCTTGCAAAATTAGCTCATGCACCATAGGATCAAGATGAGCACGGGATTTAGCTTCAATTGTCCACTCTGCGTACGGCTCATCTATGATCTTAGGACCATCGGCTCATCCAAGTTGATTATTGACTTTGGTGATCTTTATAGGTCCATTGGCTATCACGTCCGCCATCTCTTGGTGGATGTTTTATAGCATAAGTGAGCTCTTATGCCATACGGGGAACTTCTCTGTTGAGTATTTGGGAAGCTTTACAACGTTCAACATTTTGTACCTGAGCTAGACACAGAAATAATACAAGTGCAAGGAAATATGGATCCGGTCCTAAGTGACTTACTAAATAATGACCAGCCTGTAAGGACTGACCGTCGCTGATACCACTTGTTGGTCCCAAAGTTAGAGATATATTATATGCATTTGATGTATTAAAATGATTTGGCACTTCTGAAAACTGAGTTTCAGAATTAGTTTTCAGTTTCCGAGAAAACTTAGTTTTAGCTCAATAGGTTTAAGTTTCAGTTTCAGATATACACTTCAATACTTAGAAAGTATTGAAGGTTTCAAATAAGTACGTAAACTTAAGATGCAGAAACTTAAAGAAAGCAATAAAATGACACATGATATTATAGTGTTTCAGAGCCTCAAGTCCTATGTCCACTCTTCCGAAATTAATCGGGAATCCACTAAGTCACAGATTACAAGCTTTCTCATGATCTATGTTAGCCCATCGGAAGTCTTTGTCCTTTGATCTGCTAGGTAACTCACCCAGAAACTAGAACTGCTCCTTGTTCAGACTTGAAGTGAGGACACATCCCGCAGCCTTCAATCTGGATGGTTGGATGTTTTCTGTTCTTTCTAGAACTTAGGTTGTTGGCAAAGCCCGTCGGAATCAGTTTTCCAAAGTAGAATACTGACTACTGTGTTTATTACTTGAAAAGTAATAAACACAAAGTAAGGTAGCTTAAGCTAGAAAGTTTTAGCCTCGTGTACTTAGACAGATACACATAAATTAAAGCTTAAGTTTGAAGACTTACGCCTCCTGACAAACACAAAATTTTAGAGACTTTTTAAGATCTTTTGAGTTTTCACTTTGGCAGAGTTCTTGCTAAGATTTTTACGTGATTCAGGTGTCTTTTTCTATGGAAGTAGCCTCCTATTTATAGGCAACTTAGTCAAAAATTTGAATTTTTGTCCGTTAGAGACTAAAATTCATCTGTTAGCGATAAAGATTAGGTCGTCCAATCATAGCCATTCTTCTGTCCGCTCTGCTTTGCTCTACTTGATGGATTTATATACTGAAAGCATTATGATTGATATATTATGCACAAGGTTTATTGGTTAATATACTGGGAATCATAATTGTTGTATGTTCATCTCCTGTCTGAATTAACAAACATGTGTCGCAAACACAATTATCCTCTTATCTTGTCGATAGGGAGATCATACGGTGTGTAGAAGATCACGAAAGATCGTATGGATCGTTTGACCTAGCGAGATATAAATAGTCATCACAGCTGAGACAATTCCAGGATAAACTGTCGGTGTAGGCTGCAGCATATGCGGATAAGCATCTTATCTTGGATGTCTTGGTATGCTGATGTGGGGTACACATTGATGAGGACCTAAGTCGAGATCGATTCTTTTATCTGACATTAAAAGAATCTAGATCTTTATGACTAGATGGAATCTTAAACCTATATGAGGATACAGAAGTATACATATATTGTATGTCACTTTGAGTTGTAGAAAAGGTTCTAGTTGAACCTGTTCTTCTGCAGTCTTGGGTGACATCAATCTGTGTATGACTGTCTGGTATCTGAACTAGGTAACCACATCTAGTATAGGATGGTGACATTCCCTGAACAGCTCAAAAGGTTCGTTATGCTAAAGTCCTGCAGGCTGATTAAGTTCAAGCATAAATGAAAAGGTTTGAGTGGATTGATTCAGGAATTAAAGATGTTAATTAATTAAATAGCTTGTCAGAGCTTAAATTAATTAACGAATGTCTGTAACCTTAAATGTGGGGATAAACCGAGTCCAATGCAACCCGTTCCTCAAACGTGGTAGCAAATAGGTAGGACAGTATTGATTCTCTGGTGGCATGAATCAATATTAATTAATTAATTATATTCTGGGTTGAATATGGAAATTAATTAATTGATAGGCCTTATTTGCTATTTGCATTCTGGTCCCTGGTCTGGCCCATGATAACTCAAGCCCAATAGAAGCCAAGAATTTCCTATAAATAGGCCTCAGTACCTCAGAACTCAAATACACCTACTACTCATAAGATCACAAGTTGCATACAGCAAACCAGAGCATTGGGAGCTGTAAGTGATCGAGTGAGTTCTTGATACGAGGAGGAAATTCTGCTTCTCAACCGGGCAAGGGATCTGATAGATAATCTTCACCAGATTTTCAGATCGAGTTGGGATACAGATCAGAAGATCAGATCAGGAGGATTCTTCTTCTTCTCTCTCCTCTTATTTTCGAAAATATTCATTTATTTTCTTTAGATTAATTTCCTCAATCTGTTAGGAAATTAAATCTTGGTGCGTGGGAAAGATCAAAGGGCATCTCCGCGCACGCGTTCTTCATCGTTCTTCAATCCAGGTATTCCGCATAACCTTCTTATGCATAATAATATAGGAGCATGCTAGGATTGTTCATAGGCATAGCAATTTATTTTTGATATTCCAATTAACGATCCTTGGCAAACGGACTTTGTGATTCAGTTCACGAATCCCTTCACTACTCTGATATGCTTTTGGCATTGTACTTTTCACCTATTTTGTTAGAGCAAACTGAGTTCGAGAAATATAAACCCAAGTTTCCTCGTACTGAATGATTATTGACACTTTAAGGAATCTTGGTTTTGACTTTGAGTACCTCTTAAGATTCCTTTGGTCTTCTTGCTTTTCACGTGCTCTTAAAACTCTGAAACTGAAAACTAAAATTCCCAAATTTCAAATTTTAAGTTTCGTCTTTTCTTAATTGAAAACTCAGTTTCCAGGAACTGAGTTTCTGGATATTTCAAGTTTCTTCAAATCTTCAAACTTAAGTTCTTAAACTTGATATTCGGACTTCTCGAGCTTTGGCTTCTGACGAATTCTCCCTTTGAGACCTTAGTTTTAAAAACTGCACTTAACGCTCCAAAATCTGGCCAAGCACTTTTTTCCAGCCCGAGGGACGTGCGTATGCAAAGCGAGGAAAAGTGACCAGAGCGCCCTGAAGCGATCGAAGCGTCAAACAATTTGAAGCGAGAGCTCAACATTTTTCGTTTTCCTTAAATTCTATTATCATATTATTTTATTTTTTTTACATTTTTGGTAAACTTAGCATAATTTCTATTCCACCTCGTCAATTCCTCTCTCGCACCCACCCTTCTCTTTCATCCGTCGAGCCGCACCCATCATTTTCCTACATCCACCGAGCCACACACCTGCCTATCCATGCCAAACCAAATTGTTACCTACCCCTGCCTACCCACGCCGACTCGCCGAGTGTCATGCCTGAAGCCGTCGCCTGCCGCCTCTCAGCGCTCGTCTGTTGCGTGAAGCCCGTTGCCTGTTGCTAGCCTTGAGTTTTGCCATCACCTGCTTGCTCGCTGCTCTCAGCTGCGTGTATATATAAATATATATTAATTCGGGTCTTCTGTCCATGTTCCTGCTATGTGCTGTTGATCGCTAAAATTATTTCACTAGCGACTTAGCAAAGCTAATAATATAGCGGCAAATAAAATTATCGAACCCACATGATTAGAGCAATGAATAAACCCTAAGTACTAATTCGAACGTTTTTGGAAAACTGGTTAGGAAGTAGAAAGTAAAGTTTTTGTTTGCCGAATTTTAAACTGCGAATAAACAAAATAAAAATATAGATTTTTGAAAGATTTTGAAATTCAAAGCGACTAAACTATCCTAAAAACATTCAAAATGCAAAAACCCTATCATGCATGCGAAAGCGACTAAACTATCCTTAAAAACATTTTGAAAGATTTTAAACTTTCCTTAGTCTTTTTTTTTCCTGCAAAATTCTGCAAAACATACCATCACAAGCATGTATCGTGCAAAAACCCTATCATGCATGCGAAAGCGACTAAACTATCCTAAAAACATTCAAAATGCAAAAGAAACTCATTGATAAGTTAGTGAAAATATGGACTTATCAACTCCCCCAAACTTGAACTATTGATCGTCCTCGATCAATCTGTAGACATGACTTCAAATCAAGTGCAGATACGAGCGTGCAATGCCTCACGAATCTCCTACTCTCCAAATCTCACTTATTCACATAGATTACACAATTAAGACATCATTTAAATTATTAGATTGTTTGAAGAGAAACCTCACCGGAAAGTGTTTGCACTCATCACTCGATTGTTTAATAGGGTTTGATTTCTTTCTTTCCTCACCTCAAATTTATAGCACAACTTACCATAGGTTTGACAAGTTTCTCCTCTCTCCACTGCTGTATAGCATAGTTTTTCAAGGAATCAAATAGGTCTTTGTTTAGTTGTAATGTGGCTGACCTAAAAGATAGGGTATATTGGGCTAAGTTACTTAATTCTTTCAACTATCCTCAACTCAACCAACCATATTCCTTGCACATTCAACTCTCTCCTTCCTTTATTGAAAATAAAATTTATAGAGTCCCTTATTTCCTTCTTTTAGCATTTTTTTTTCCAGATTTTTGATGAACTCACAATGTATTTTCTTTATTCGACTTCATTGTTCATATAGATCTCTTTCTTCTACCCATAAGACCCTTAATCATTCTAGCACATGGAACTTCCAATCCGCAGTTCCCAACAATAATTTTATCATCACATTCTAGCCACACTTCCTAATTCCACCCACAACTCCTTCCATTCAGTACCCATTCTAAACAAGAAAAAAAAAACAAATTCAAGGCTCAAAATAGGCTACAAGTGAGTATTTGAGGGTTAGTGTATGGATAATAGGCTATGAAAGAACGTGCCTATGATCATTTTCCCCTATTACTATGCTTAATGCAATCTTAAGAGAGAAACTTGTCAAATTCGAGAAGTTTGTTACTAAAACTTTGTCCCACATCAAATGAACATAAAATAAGGCTCAAACTCTCACACAAGGTTCAAATTTGCTTCTCTTCACAATCATCCAACTCAAACTTAGTCTATCATGCACAATGTTATGCTTCAAAGATCAGTTTTTCAAGTAATCAATTCCTATCATAGGCTGCTCTATCACACAAATAATCAATCAAAGTCCACAAAAGATCAATTATAAATCAATCATTCTCATTTAAGGGATAGACATGCCAATTTAAACCAACATGATCAACTCATTTCGACTGTCCTATGTTCATAGCTCCCCTAAAACAATTGTCTAAACTCTACAGATCAGAACTAGTACCACAAATCAAGAATTCAAAATACCGGTTTTGAGTGAAAAGCCTTGCAGAGAGCATTTGTTCACATTGAAGCAAAAGAACAAGGATGGTCCTAATTCCTAAATGCAGCAATTATAAAAAAAATTGAAGTGCAAAAAATAACAAAAATTAAACAAAGCGAATAAAACATTTTCCTTTTTTCAAATCGCCATCCCCCCAAACTTATTTCACTTGGAGAAGTGAAAAAGTTTGCAAGTCAGATAGAAAAAAGAAAAACGGTACCTCAGGACTGGTCGGACGGACCAGTGTCATCCTCCTCTCTCCTTCTTCTCTGCCGGCGGTAGGTGATCACGGGCTCGATGTAGAGGTGGATGTCATCCATCCTACCAATCATGTGCTGCAGCTGGGCAATCACGGACGTGCGATGGGCAGCGTTGATCGTCCTCTCCTCTTCGAAGGATGTGCGAAGCTCCTCGAAGAACGTGCGCTGCTGATCCATGAACAACATCTGCTGCTGTTGGAAGGCTTGCTGCTGGGCAGCCCACTGCTGCTGCTGCATGAATGCCGCATACTGGGTCCAGTCGGGCTGTGATGAATTCAACCCTTCAACAGCAAAATGCCCCGCTCCATGATCCTCGGGGATGTCCTCTGTGGTCTGCACGATATTGCAACGTTGAAGCTGCTGCTCAGCCTCTTTGCGCTCTTGCTCGGGAGTCAAGACGCGCTGATCAGCCCTCAATCGGCAATACCGATGCCTGAGGTGGTAAGTCGGCTCGCTCTGCCCCCTCGGACCCTTCGTGTTCTCCATCGACATGAACCAGTTGTCACGAGACTTGTAGTTCGTGACATGAGTAAGAGCAGGCTGCGGCAGGTGGAAGAACTCCCCATTCCAAAACTTCCAAAACAACCTCCAAGGGGGCTTCGGGCAATGGACTTCATTTGGAGGAGCTGGGAAATGTCCAAACCTATGGGTGGTGGGCAAGGTGTCAAGTCCACCGTCGGGATCCCAAAAGCATCGGCGATAGGGGTGATCATCCCCCCACACCATACTGTGTAGGTTGTGGCCTTTGCCTGTCTCTCTCAATTGTGCATCACGAGGTCGACCATGCTCACCTTTGTCCGAGTGAGCATCCCCCAAAGCACCAAAAGCTCTTGGAAGCACACCTTGCCGCTTTCATTTCTGCCGACAAGGGAAACTCCGAGACACCGCATGATGTAGTAGAAATTCGGATTATCGACTGAGGAGGCTTTGAGTGCCCATGAATCAAGGTCCCCTTCTTCCTCTGCCTCGGAGGCAATCTGCCTCCAGAAAGTTGTCGGGCAAAATGCCTCCGGGAAGTGGAAACATCCCCCCTTTGGGCATCCCAAAATCTCGTCCAGCTGGTCCCTAGCCAAGGTTTTTCGCTGGCCTCCCAACTGAAAGGTGATGGAAAGTTGCTCCACATGCACGGATGTCTTTGCCACTTTGAGGGTGGTGAAAAATTCCCGAACAAGATCAGGGTATGTGACCCACTGGGCCGTCATCCACTTCCTCCACCAGATTCATCGGAGTAGAGCCTCCACATCAGCCCCAATCCCAAGGGCCGCCATGGTGTCCGGGCATGGGTACCGTGATTGCCGAATGTCGGCCTGGAGAAATCGGTTGTACGCCATAACCTCGACATTTGAACGGAAAGTAGGTCGTCCGACCATTATAGTGCTGCAAAACTTACACACAAATCAGGGCAGGTAATCCACATCTTCCTCCAATTCACAAGCCAAAAATAAGAACAAAATAAATCCAAAATTCCTCACATGAAACTCGTAGCCATTCAAAATTGACCACACAAAAGAGCAATTCATTCCTATATAAGCAAGATTTCATCATGAACATTCTCAATTCTAAGGTTTATCAATTGGCCAAAAATCCAAACCACAATGAAATAAGGAACATTAACAATTTCCAAAGTCCTACCAAATTAAGTATGAAATCGAGTCACAACAAGCATATATATCGACTAAACATCTAACCCATATCGAATCGAAGCATGAAAATCGATTTTAGACCCTAGGAGCAACCAAGTTGAAATTCAAATTCTAATGGTTCAAAGTACTCCAAATCAAGAATAAAAGCACAAAATCATGTTAAATTCGAAGGAGGAGGTGTTTAGAAGTCATACTTTGCTTAGAAGATGGGTTTTGAGTGTGGGGAGTGTTTGCATCATGTGTGGAATGCAATGAAGGGGGAAGGGTTTAAAAATTTAAATATTTACCTGCCCGACCCGCTAGCGTGCCCTCGATTTCGATCGATGCGGGTCTGCGTCGCTCAAAGTCGAGCCGAATTTTTTTTCTTGGGTGGTATCGACATCGATTGACGTGGATATGCGTCGATCGATGTCGAACCAAAATTGCACTTGCCCTGAGATGTCTACATCGACCGATGCGGGTCTGCGTCGGTCGAAGTTGTTATGATTTTGCCTCGATTTTTGACACACAAACTTGCACAAAATTGAATTAAAAATACAATGCAACACTCAGTAATTCTATGTTTGACTCAAAATTATAATCTGAAAATTAAAACAACGTAATGTAAATATTGAAAGTGATAAAAGTCGTTGGGTTACCTCCCAACAAGTGCTCGGTTCAACTTCGCTAGCTCGACGATACCTTGATTCATTGGCGATCCAAGTAATAGACCTCTACGACACCAATTTGAAGTGGTGTGTAGTATGGTTTCACTGTCTGCCCGTTGACTTTGAAAGTCGTGCCATCTTGTCCGGCCAACTCCACCACACCATTCGTGAATTGACATACCACAGTGTGTGGGCCGGTCCACTTTGATTGCAGCTTTCCGGGCATAAAACGGAGACGGGAGTTGAAGAGGAGAACTTTGTCGCCAGAGTTGAAGACGTGCTGGCGGATTCCTTTGTCGTGAAATCTTTTGGCATGCTTCTTGTAGATGACATAGTTCTCATAGGTTTCATCCCTAAAGTCCTTGAGCTCATTCAGTGCCATGACTCGATCGGCAGTCGCAAGCTTCCAATCCATGTTAAGCTCCTTAATTGCTTTCCATGACTTATGCTCCATCTCGACAAGAAGGTGACAAGATTTCCCAAATACCAGCTGATAGGGGGATGTCCCAATGGGTGTCTTGTAAGCCGTTCGATAGGCCCACAGTGCATCATCAAGCTTCACGGCCCAATCCTTCCTTTGCTTCACCGTTTTCTCCAAAATTTTCTTGATCTTTCGATTGGACAACTCAGTCAACCTGTTCCCTTGAGGGTGATATGGGGTAGTAACACGATGCTTGATTCCATACCTAGCCAGAAGAGAAGCAAGCAGTTTGTTACAAAAATGAGATCCCCCATCACTTACCAAGGCTCTTGGCATCCCAAATCTTATCACGAGCTTTTGCATGAAGTTGATGACGACTTTTGCATCATTGGTGGTCATTGAAATGGATTCAACCCATCGCGACACATAATCTACTACAAGCAAGATATAGGAGAAACCACGGGATGATTGAAACGGTCCCATGAAGTCAATCCCCCAAACGTCAAATATCTCAACTTCAACCACCAGAATTTGTGGCATCTCATTCCTCCGCGAGATGTTGCCGGTCTGCTGGCAATGATCACAGCCCGTAATCCACCCACGAAAGACCTCATGGATAGAAGGCCAATAAAATCCGCTTGCCAAAATCTTGAAGGCAATCCGGTTGGCTGAGTGGTGACCGCCGCTAGAAGAAGAGTGACACGCCTTGTAAATCTGTCGCCACTCTGACTGAGGAACACACCGATGAATTATGCCGTCAGCACATCGTCACCATAGATAGGGATCCTCCTAGTAGTAGAATCTGACGTCATGCAAGAATTTCTTCTTGGCATATGAGGAGGAGTCCGGTGGAAGAACGCTAGTCACCAGGTAGTTGGCAAAGTCAGCGTACCATGGTGTCTTCGATTCATATGTCTCTTGCAGATCCTTTAAATCATAAACCTGTTCGTTATGGAGGGTCTTGAGGATTTGCACCTGTTGATCATCTCCCTCGATTGGCTGTTCTAACCGAGACAGATGGTCGGCTATCACATTCTCGCTTCCTTTTCTATCTTTGATCTCCAAATCGAACTCTTGTAGCAGCAGTATCCATCTGATGGGGTAGGGTTTGGCATCCTGCTTTGCGAACAAATATCTGATGGTGGCGTGGTCCGTGTAGACAACTATTTTCGAACTTATCAGATAGGACCAAAATTTGTCGAATGCTTAGACAAACACGAGCATTTCCTTTTCGGTGGTGGTGTAGTTACACTACATCGGGTTCATACTTTTGTTGGCATAGTGAATGACATGAAAGAGTTTCCCCTTCAGCTGTCCCAAGACTGCCCCCACCGCAAAATCATTGGCGTCGCACATCAAGATAAATGGCTCTTCCCAGTCCAGCAATGTAAGTACCAGCGCAGTCACCAAAGCTTTCTTCAGTCTCTCGAAAGCTTGCAGGCAGGCACTCCTCATCGAACACAAAGGACATGTCCTTCTCGAGCAGGTTGCACAGTGGCCTAGAAATCTTTGAGAAGTCTTTGATAAACCTCCTGTAGAATCCAGTGTGTCCGAGAAAACTTCAGACTCCTTTCAAATTTGATGGAGGTGGCATCTTTTCAATCACTGCCACCTTTACTCTTTCTACTTCCAATCCCTCGGCAGATACCCGATGTCCCAAAACGACTCCTTCTCGCACCATGAAGTGGCACTTCTCCCAATTGAGACACATGTTGGTCTCAGCACACCTTTCCAGTATAATAGCCAAATTCTGCAGGCAAATACCATAAGAACTACCAAATACTGAAAAGTCATCCATGAATACCTCCATGATGTCTTCGATTAACTCGTAGAAGATGGCCATCATACACCTTTGAAATGTCGCCGGTGCATTACATAGTCTGAACGACATCCGTCAGTATGCGAACACTCCGTAAGGACAAGTGAATGTCATCTTGTGTTGGTCTTCCGGTGCTACTGTAATCTGATTATATCCAAAATAACCGTCAAGAAAACAATAATAAGAAAAACCGGATAACCTGTCCAGCATCTGATCGATGAAAAAAAGCGGGAAGTGGTCTTTGAAAGTGGCGTTGTTGAGAACTCGGTAGTCGGTGCAGAACCGCTATCCTGTGACGGGTCATGTTGCTATCTCTTCTCCGGCATCCCCCTTTACAATTTGCATTCCCTCTTTCTTCAGTACCACCTGAGTGGGGCTCACCCATTTGCTATCAGAGATGGGGTAGATCATGCTGTGGTCTAAGAGTTTCAAAACTTCCTTCTTTACGGCCTCCTGCATAATCGGATTTAATCTTCGTTGTGCTTGTCTCTTTGGTTGTGCATTCTCTTCCAGTATGATCTTGTGCATGCACAGTGTAGGGCTGATTCCCTTGAAATCTCCAATAGTTTAACCAATCGCTGCCTTGTACTCCCTCAGGACTCTCAGTAGCTTTTCTAGTTCAACCTGTGTCAGAAAAAAAAGACACGATAACTGGGTAAGTGTTATCCGAACCCAGGTATGCGTACCTAAGATCAACATCAACAAGCTCATCTTCAGCCGCATCCAAATCTGAAAAGGAAAATAATGAGTTCCGTAAATAGTTCTCTAAATAATCTTGATCAAATTTAAGAGAAGAGAAGGGAGAGGAGATCATTGGATCGAAACAGTTGATCATGTTGCATTCCTCCTCATAGCTCCCGTCGTTGTGTTTTTTGCATTGACTTGTAGATAGAGAATGTGACACATTCGTCATTGACACGAAACATTAGTTTCCCATCTCGGATATCTATCAGAGCTCCCACAGTCTTTAGAAATGGTCTTCCTAAAATCAGAGGGATGTTGTGGTCTTCTTCCATGTCCAAGACCACAAAGTCGGTAGGTATGATAAAGTCTTTGACTTTGACGAGCACATCATCCACAATTCTCCTTGGATAGGAGATAGAACAATCCGCTATCTGCAGCGAAATGGTGGTTGGCTTAATGCTTCCGATGGCTAGCCTCTTGAAGATTGACAGCGCCATCAAGTTAATGGATGCCCCCGAGTCACAAAGAACCTTTCCAAAAGCCTCTCCTCCGATGATGCAGGAGATGGCGAAGGAACCTGGGTCTTCTCTCTTCAGTGGAATCTTTCTTTGAATCACAGCGCTGCATTCCTCAAAAAGATTCACCGTTTTGTGCTCCAAGAATGGTCGTTTATGAGAGACCATGTCTTTCAGAAATTTGATATATCCGGGCATCTCCTGCAGTGTTTCGACCAATGGAATGTTGATGTGCACCTTCTTCATGTTCTCAAGGAAGCGTGCATATCATTCTTGCATCATGGTCTTTGTGAACCGTTGAGGGTATGGCATCGACGGTTTCTTCGGAGGAGGCAGAGCCGTCGAATTCGACCAAGGTGGTCCTGCGTCATTTGACATAGGACCGTGTGCTCTTTTTGCAGTCGAGGCTCGACTTTGATCGATGTGGTTGGCATCGATCGAAGTCGAGGGTGCTTTGATCGATGCTAAATCTGCATACAAATTATAGCAAAGGGCAAATAAATTTATAGACAACCCAGGGGTTGGTCGATCCCACAAGGATAGTGCAACAAGGGAAAATCATATACTAAATATAGTTTTTGAAACCTTTGTTTGGGTAATTCGATTCAAAAGGTTTTGGGTTTTTCAAAACAAGTAAATAAAAAGGATGGAATTCAAATATTAAAAAGCACAGATTCCAGGGAAATCTACCAAACTGATCAACATGCAAGAAACAAATATTCAAACCCATAAAAGATAATTTTGGTGGATTTCCC
The DNA here is from genome assembly GCA_026898455.1 of Plectranthus barbatus. NCBI lineage: Eukaryota > Viridiplantae > Streptophyta > Magnoliopsida > Lamiales > Lamiaceae > Plectranthus > Plectranthus barbatus. The sequence continues at coordinate 302,437 of JAPKLW010000134.1, read as the reverse complement.
TGGAATCTGTGCTTTTTAATATTTGAATTCCATCCTTTTTATTTACTTGTTTTGAAAAAACCCAAAACCTTTTGAATCGAATTACCCAAACAAAGGTTTCAAAAACTATATTCAGTATATGATTTTCCCTCGTTGCACTATCCTTGTGGGATCGACTAACCCCTGGGTTGTCTATAAATTTATTTGCCCTTTGCTATAATTTGTATGCAGATTTAGCATCGATCAAATTGGCGCCGTTGCCGGGGATAGTCAGACGGCGAGTCGTTACTGGAAAGTTGAAGAACTTCTGGATTGGGTTGTATTTTCTTAAATTTTATTTTTAATTTTCGAGTCAGTTCTGTTTTTTTTTCTCGTGCGCGTGTGTGTTTGAGTCGTGTCTGTCTCGGCCGAGGTGAGTCCCACCACGGTCGAGGCACTTTTCTCCATCTCGGCCGAGATACACACCATCCCGGCCGAGACGGCCTGATTTCTTCTTTGTTTTCTGCGCAGTTGTAAAAATACGAGGAATGAGAAGAAGATGGTGAATGATGTCGATCTGACTCTTGAAGAGCAACGAATACTGGTCACTGAAGCCTATCTAATGAGGAAAGAATTGAGAGAAATACAAGAGAGGCAAGTTGCACTTCAAGAGGTTAATCCGGCTCAGCCCAAGCAGTCAATCATTGATGAAGTCTTGTCCAGAGTCCAGCCATCATCAGCATGGATCAATGAGAGAAACAAAGTCATAAAGGCTAATGAGTCAATCATTGAGGACATCCTGTCCAGAGTAAAGCCAGACACTGAAGCATGCATAGTCAAGGAGGACATTGAAGTGAAAGTGGCTGAAAACCAAGAAGAACAAGTTGAGGCTGAGCTGTCTGATTCAATTGATGTGGTCACTCTAGTACACAAAGGAGAGGGCGATCAAGCGAAAGACAAAGGAGTGGACTAAAGGGAATTTCTGAAGGATTTGGAGGCCATTGCAAAAAGAAACAAACCGAAGCCTCCTGATTCATACTATCTTGATTGCAAGACCGCCTACTCGGCTCCATCAAACATTCAGTTGATGCGGTTGTTGCAATACATATTCCAGCCTCCTTGATGAGATTCACAGGTAAAGTTGAGCCACGACGGTAAATAAGGCACTGAATGGGATGTAACCCATTGTGTTTTAAAATTTTTCCCTTTTTCATTTTATTATTTTCAATTTTTTATTTTTATTACTGTTACTTCACTTTTGTTTTCCTTTCAAAAAAAAAAAACGGAGTCCGTCCCGGCCGAGGCAGAGCTTGCCACGACCGAGACAGAAGTCCGAGACGTGGAACACTTCGACCGAGATAGAGGTCGACAAGAAGGCTCCATCTCGGCCGAGATGATGTTCGCCACGGCCGAGATGGAGTGCCAACAGCCCAAAATCCACGCCGGTCAAAGTCTGAAGATGAAGGATAAAAAGTTGGTGTCTGAGGCCAACAATTGAGGTACAGTTTCGAATTCTGAATCTGACTTTCAAACTTATTCTCTCTGACTTTCGAATAAGTTTGGGGGGATGAAGATTTAAGGGTTTTGAAACTCCTTTCCATCTTTTATTTGCTTTGTTTAAATTTCTGCATGAATAAAATTTTTGAATAAAACGCGAGATTGTGGGAATTTGAGCTTGATTGAACCCTAGGACTTTGATGCGAGATGAGAATTGATTGACTTAGTTTGCGTTGATTGTGATAGTGGTTGAGTATGCCTATGAATGTGAATACCGCATGATTTCTTGTTTTGATACTTGCATTGGCATGAGATAGATGATGATTTGATGTTTACTGTGGAAGAAAAATTGTCCCAAGTGTGAGTTTTTGAGCCTGAAATTCGATTGTGAGTGTATCTGCAATTTTGAGTTTCTTTAGAACTTGCTCTGTTTCTCTTTCAAGACTGCTAGTGTGCACATGTTTAGGAAGTGATTTTAGGCCATCTTTGTTTAGCCTATTTTCCCATACACTGTCCTAATTAAATGTTATTCCTAGTCAGCCCTTTTGAGCCTATGATATTTTCTTTCTTTGTCTATGAGTTGGAAATAAATAGGGGAATCAACTCTTGTCCATGAGAGTGGGTTGGGATTTGTTTGAGAAAGGATAAGATATTATTAGAAGGGTAAAAGCAAAAGAAAAGGTTGGGCTCTAGAGAAAAAAATAGAAAATGGAAAAAAAATGTTTTGTTGTGTTTGTTAATCCTTATAAGCTCAAATGAATATTCAAAATTGTTTAAGAGCATAAAAGGATATGTGTGAAAAAGAAAAAGAAAAGAAAAAAAAGGAGAGAAAATATGTGAATAAAAGAGCCATGGTTTGTATTGAAGATCCAAGGAGTTGGGTAGATATGAATAGATAGTGAGTTGAGATTGATGAAGTGGACGCACTGAATTTTATTTTGAGTCACTTGGCCAAATTTTCCCTACCCTTCACAAAAGCCTACCTTACAACCTTGAATAAAGTCCTTTACGATCTTAGACTTGTGTGCACATATTTGCAGTGGAGATTGAGATTATTTGCAAGCCTATGGTAGAACTTGATTTTCATGACTTGTGTGTGATCTCATAATTATCCTAAACACTTGAGTGAATGAGCGAAACACTTCCCATGTGAGTCTTCTATAGTTTACAGATTTTCTGATTCTTTCAAAAGTGCTGATGTCTAGTGGATTTACGAGTTAGAATGTGATGAATCTTGTGAGGCATTACACTACTCTTCTCTTGAACTTTTGATTCTTTCTTTTGTTGATTGAGGACAATCAAGTATTTAAGTTTGGGGGGTTTGATAAGCTCATTTTTCTACTCTCTTATCGCATTGTTTTTCTTTTCTTTTATGCATTTTAGTTTGTTTTCTTGAATAAACTGAGCATGAGTATATATTAGAGGGTGTTATGCTTGCCATGGTAAGATTTCGCAGGTTTTAGGCCAAATCCAATGGAGAACCCGTACCGAAAGCAGCAAATGTTCAAATAAACAGTCACTTCTTCTTCCACCTATGGAATCTGAGCTAATGGATCATGTCATTTGAAATATCTTTGAATTAGCTTTCCAATGCAACTGGAATCGGATCAATCGGAGTTCGGATGCGAAAGTTATGGCCAAAACCGTGAGACTGCGCAGAAGGGTCGGAAGTGGCGGAAACGTCTCTGTTTCGACCGAAATGAAGCTATCTCGGCCGGGCAAAATTCTCCATCGCAGCCGTGGTAAGGGCCATCTCGGCCGAGACACCTTCTTTTAGTTTTTATCTTCTTTCTCCTTTACCGTTTTTACATTTTTATTTTCTGTTTTCTTTTGAATTCCTCTTTACTTTTTGTTGAACCTTTACTTTTTAATGCAATCTTTATTTTTCCTTGCAATGTTTATCTTTAATATGTTAGGCTAGAACCCTAAACAGGTTCTAGGGTTTCTCCATCTGTGATGCTTATTTAGATTTATTTATTCAAACCCTTTTATTGGTTTAAACTCTTTGATTTTATTTCAGATCTATTTTCAATTGAAGGATCAAGAGATGAAAATTGGAATAGGTTTTAGTTATTAATTGAAGGACCGAGAGGTGAAAATTGATAACAGGAAGTGAGAGTTTAATACTTTTGATTATCTGTCTGACCAAGAAGATTTCAATTGTAGGAAAATCTAGATCTTTATGAAATTGATTAATTGGTGTATTTTGAGACCGAGAGGAGATAAATCACTAATTAGTAATTTAGGTTTTAATTGCCCGACCAAGGAATTAATTCCACATTAATAGATTTTCCACCAAAATTATCTTCTATGGGTTTGAATACTTGTTTCTTGCATGTTGATCAGTTTGGTAGATTTCCCTAGAATCTGTGCTTTCTAATATTTGAATTCCATCCTTTTTATTTACTTGTTTTGAAAAAAACCAAAACCTTTTGAATTGATTTACCCAAACAAGAGTTTAAAAACTATATCCAGTACACGATTTTCCCTCGTTGCACTATCCTTGTGGGATCGACCAACCCTTGGGTTGTGTTATAAATTTATTTGCCCTTTGCTATAATTTGTATGCCGATTTAGCATCGATCAAATTCAATTTGATCACTGATATTTCTACCAGATTAATTGCAAATATAGTGGTCAAATAAATTTATAACTTGAATGTCGAACCCACAGAGAAAAGATATGCAAAATAGTCCTATATACTAAAACACAGTTTCGGATTAATTGTTTGAGTACTTCAAAATCAGGTTTTGTTTATTAAACTAGGCAGAGAAAATTAAATATAAACTTAAATTAAATAAAACGAAACACAAATCCTAGGGAAGAAATCTTATTATGGATAACATGTAGGAATCAATTAATTTAACAGGTGGAATACTGCAACAATGCTATATTTCCTTGTTTGGCAAATATAACCTAGATTACTAATTAGTGACTATCTCCGCTCGGTCTCAAAGTACACCAAATTAGTCAATCCGATAAGCAAATTAGTTCAATTCCTACAGTCTAGTACATCTGTTTGGATAGTGTAGATTGTATCATGCATTCCTAATCCCACTATTAATATTCACCTCTCGGTCCTTCTATCAATAGCTAGACATCTAAATTAATCGTCACCTCTCGGTCCTTGAATTAATCTAGAATTATGAAATAAACACAGGAATCTGAACCTAAGTAATTAATCCTAAACATGCATTCAAAATAATATTCAAACCGTAGAAATAAAAGAAATAATTAAACTGAAATAAACTTGCATTAAATATAAAAACATAAATTCAAAGGTGCATAAAATAAAATAAAATCCTAACTACAGAAATTGAGGTTGAGAAGGATATATGAATTAAAATTCATATAGGGAGTGAAATCCACTGAATAAACTAATCTAGAGGGGTATTTATAGTGTTTGTATAGGCTTTAGAAGGCTGAATCCTATAGGAAATAGGAGTAGATTTGATGTATATCTATATCTCCAAGTCCTACAATGAGTATATATTCAATCTTGAGTCTTCAGGGCTTCCAATATGATAAATCTCTTCAATTTTGACCAAATCTCGCCCAAGATGCATGAAATCCGTAAAAAATCTCGCCAAACTCGTCTCTGTCGATCGACGCGGGTCTTGCGTCGATCGACGCGCGTGTGTCCACTCGCCAGTCAACGTCAATCTGCGTGGGCTCACGGTTTTGGCCATAACTTCCTCTCCCGAATTTCGATTGATCCGATTCCAGTTGCGTTGGAAAGCTAATTCAAAGCTCTATCCATTCCTATGTGCCAATAGCCCGAATTCCTTGTGTGGAGAAATCATTCACTGCTACTCTTGCACGTCACTGCTTTCAGAACGGAATTTTGGTGAATTCGACCTCAAACCTGCAAAAATACACCACTACAAGCGCAATACCCTCCTAGAGTGATTCATGCAATAAAAATAACTGAAAAAAATCAAAAAGCAATGAAAAACAAAGATAAATCAAACCAATTAACGAGTGAAAATATGAACTCATCAATCCCCCAAACTTGAATATTTAATTGTCCTCAATCAAAAGAAAAGAATAAATTTCAAGTTCAAGTAATCGAAGTGTGCAATGCCTCACAAGATTCGTCACAATCCAAGTATGAAATATCCACAAGCACAAATAATCCAAATCAAGTTAGAAAATCAGTAAACTTTGGAAGAACCTCACAAGGAAATTGTTTCGCTCATCACTCAAGTGTTATGGGTTTAAATGAAAGCACTCACAACATGTATGAAGAAATTTCTACCATAGGCTTGCAAATTTTCTAATATCTCCACTGCTAGAACGTGTACACAAGTCTAGAATCAAAAAGGACTTTCAATAGGGTTGTAATGAAGGCTTTTTGTGAAAGGTAGGGAAATATGACCAAGTGACTCAAAATCAACTAAGTGCGTCCACCTTATCAATCTTAATTCACCTTCTCAAGACATCTACCATTCTCCTTTTATTTTACAATACAAATCCTGACTCTTCTTCTTTTCTTTCTTTTTTTCTCTTTTTTTCGTAACCAACTAAAGATTTCTTATCCTCTTATAATTCTTTGTTTCACCTCAACTTATAGACAAGACGAAATCTAAAATTTCACTCATAGACAAGTACAGAAACCAAGGACTCAAAGGCTACCTCTTGAACAATAATTATCAACCTACACTTTATTTCGCCCAACTCTTATAGACAAGAAACAAATCACCTGTTTATAGAACTTCTCATAGACAAGATGGACTACAATGCTTCTCTTTAACTCATAGACAAGAAAGAAAAGTAACAGGCTCAAAGGGGCTTAACTAAGGATAAATCATTATAAGGGACAGTGTTTAGGAAATTGGGTTAACAAAGATGGCCTAATATCATCTCCTAAATTTGTGCACACTATGTAGTCTCAACACATAAAATAAGCAAGTTCTAGAGAAATCAAAACATACATGTGAATCACACATCAAACGAAATAAAGGCTCAAATTTCTCACACAAGGGTGTAATTTTGTTCTTCTATCGTAAACATCAAATCAAAACCCAATTCTTCATGTAAGTGCAAGTTTCAAAATCTAACCCTTCATGCGGTATTCTACATTCATAGGCTACTTCAATCACAATCCCTATCAATTCAAACAATCTAAAGATCAATTATCAATCGCAAATCTCATTCAGAAAGAGACAATGTTCGAAAAACTCAACTCAAACAGTTTGAAAAATCTATGCAGAATTTTAGCTAAAAATTTTCATGCAAAAATTTAAAATACTGAAAGCGAATAAACAAATAAAATATTTCTCCTTTTGTCCACATCCCCCAAAACTTATTTCCAACTCTAGAGTGAGAAAAAGTTTGAGAATCAGACAAAGGGGAGGAATATACCTGGCAGTTGATCTCAGACATCAACTTTTTATCCTTGGAGGCTTTGGAACTCGAGCGGCGTGAATTTTGGGCGGCTAGCACTTCGCATCGACCAACGCAAGCCCCTTTAGTTTTGAAAGCCCCTTTAGTTTTGAAAGCCCCTTTTTAGTTTTGAAAACCCTCTTTTAGTTTTTATCTTCTTCCCCCTTTACAGTTTTTATATCTTTATTTTCTGTTTTCTTTAGAATTCCTCTTTACTTTTATTTGTTGAACCTTTACTTTTTAATGCAATCTTTATTTTTCCGTGCAATGTTTATCTTTAATATGTTAGGCTAGAACCCTAAACAGGTTCTGGGGTTTCTCCATCTGTGATGCTTGTTTAGATTTATTTATTCAAACCCTTGTATTGGTTTAAACTCTTTGATTTTATTTCAAATCTATTTTCAATTCAAGGACCGAGAGATGAAAATCGGAATAGGTTTTTGTTATTAATTGAAGGACCGAGAGGTGAAAATTGATAA
>JAPKLW010000134.1:278680-294718 GCA_026898455.1 Plectranthus barbatus | reverse complement strand
AGAGGAATTCTAAAGAAAACAGAAAATAAAGATATAAAAACTGTAAACCCTAAACCCTAAACCCTAAACCCTAAAGATCTTTCAAATGACATGCTCCATTAGCTCAGATTCCATAGGTGGAAGAATTAGTAACTATTTCTTTGAACATTTGCTGCTTTCGGTACGGGTTCTCCATTGGATTTGGCCTAAAACCTGCGAAATCTTACCATGGCAAGCATAACACCCTCTAATATATACTCATGCTCAGTTTATTCAAGAAAACAAACTAAAATGCATAAAAGAAAAGAAAAACAATGCGATAAGAGAGTAGAAAAACGAGCTTATCATGCTTCGACGTCCTCTCCTTTTTTTTGCCCTTGTCGGTCTCTGGTGGGTCCGTATCTGGATGCTTTGGCCCGTCATAAGACTTACCCCCTCTCAATGTAAAGGCATTCACCTGATTCCTTTGATGGAATTGACTTGTGTATTGCTTGGAAGGTGTCCAGGCTTATGCTGAGTTCCAAGGGCGTAGACAATTTGGCTGACTTGTGTTTCTATAATCTGCATATGCTTCTGCACTTGATCCACTTTAGTATTCATGCCTGAGATGTCTTGTTCCAGCTTGGTTACCTTATCAGTGGAACCCTGCATGAATTTAGCCAAGATATCTTCAAGATTCAGCTTCTTCTTTTCCACCACAGCTCCATCTTGCACTGCAAATCCCGATGGTGGCTGCTCCGCATCTTGAGGGTTTGCGTAGGAAAAACCAGGATGGTTCCTCGCGTGATTATAGGTGTAGGGCTGGTTGGGCTGCTGATTATTGTGCTGCTGCTGATTGTACTGCTGATATCCTCCGCGGTAGTTATTTTGGTAACCACCTCTTTGGATGAAATTCACATCGGCACAGTCCCCCTCTGGTGGAGGTTGCATTGGCTCTACTGCGGCAAATGTCTGCTCCAGTTTCAATGTGGCAAAGTCTTCTCTCAGCTTCTTCATCTCGGTTTCCAAATCAGGTTGTTCGACAACTTTCTCCACTACTTTCTCAATAGCTTTCATAGGTCAATGTCGATCCGAAGACCAACGTTGATTATTGTTAGCCATCTTTTGGAAGAATTCCATGGCTTTCTTTCGGCTTTTTGTCATGATGGTGTCGCCCAGTGTAGTGTCTACCAGCTTAACGACCTTTTCATTGAGTCTCTCATAGAATGCCTCTGCCTGTTCTCCTATGGGTAGACCATGGTCTGAGCAAGATCTTAGCAGCTCCTTGAAACGCTCCCAAGCTTCATAGAAGCTCTCATCAGGTCTTTGAGCAAACCAAATGATCTCATTTCTTCTTTGTCTGATGACATTTGGAGGGAATAAATTTTCCAGGAATTCATTCCTTAGCTCCGTCCATGTACTGATACTTCCCTTGTCCAATGCAGTAAACCAAGACTGTGCCTTATCCCGCAGAGAGAATGCAAACAGATGCATTCGGATGACAATCTTGCTGACCCCTCCGATCTTGACAGTATTGCAGAGCATCAGAAACTTGTCCAAATGTGCGTAGGGGTCCTCAGTTGCTCTCCCGCCGAATTGATTTTGCTGCACCATCTGCACCAATCCGGTCTTCAGCTCGAAGTTATTGGCATTGATGCCAATTTTGAAATCTATCTCCTTGAACTGAGGTTTGTATCATTTCTGCATTGCTTCTTCTTCCTCCTCATCATCTGATTCCTCCGGCTGATCTTGATCATCTTCCTCTTCTTCTTCAGAAGGATCCTCAAATAGTGGGTTATGGCGAAGATCCCGATTATTCCTATTGTTCCTCTCGAGGTTTCTCTCCAGATTCAGCTGTTGGATATATGCCCTCATGGCTTGAACTTTTTGGAGGAGCACAACTTGCTCTTCCTGGGTCATCATTGGTGGAGGTGGTGGATCCACTGGTGGTATGATTTCAGCCATTGGTTGATTACTAGAGCTTCATTGTCCCTGTTTTTTTCGCCGATTCTTTCGGCAAGTGGCTTCAATTTCCGGATCGTATTCCAGCAGGTCCTTTCCTTTAGCTCTTGTACTCATGCACTACCTGAACAGCAAAAGAGGTAGTGAGGCAAACTTAGAAAAAATGAAAAATTCAAAATAAAATGAAAATTTATAAATTGAGGTCGACTTTGATCGACGCAGAAGGGCGTCGGTCGAAATCGAGGGAAAATTTGAGAAAAAAATACGAAATAAACACAAAATTGGAATTTGTGAAATTTACAGCCTAAATCAAGATTCCAAGCACAAAATTAATAGTAAGGCTTAATTCTATCTAATCCCCGGCAACGACGTCAAAATTTGATCGCTAAAATTATTTCACTAGCGACTTAGAAAAGATAATAATATAGCGGCAAATAAAATTATCAAACCCAGAGGATTAGAGCAACGAATAAACTCTAAGTACTAATTCGAACGTTTTTGGAAAACTGGTTAGGAAGTAGAAAGTAAAGTTTTTGTTTGTGGAATTTTAAACTGCGAATAAACGAAATAAAAATATAGATTTGTGAAAGATTTTAAAATTCAAAGATGATGAACATAGATCCTAGGGTTTTCTACCTATTATGCCATACATGTAATCATGAATCAATTAACTGCCAAATTTCATTCTTCTTCGTAGTGGAACATCGGAAAGATATTATGAATTTCTGATAAAAGACAAATCAGAAAATTGATTAATTAATTTCCTCTACCTTTTCTGTCTCAAGAAAATATAATTAACTCCAAACAGTTCTACGGATTTATTCCTACAATTTCTTCTTTCTTTTCAGACAAGAAAATCAGTTTGTATTATGAAAACCAAGTTCCATTGAAATTCATTACCTTTTGAGTCTCTAGATTTCAACTAATGTAATCCTAATCTATGGCCAGTAAATCAAGATTAAAACAAGCTCTAGTTTTCATAAACTACGAATCAAAAAGGCAGTTAATCAAATTCAATCATACATAGGCATAATATTCAAAACCCTAGAATCTACAGGGAATTTAGCTATGCAAAGACATAATCATAATTAACATGGAAAAATAAAACCTGAAATAGTCTTGCATAAATAAAACTTAAACCCAAAATAATCCTGAGTTGTTGCCACAATTCAATCCAAATGTAAAAACAAACTCTAAATTCTAAACTGCTGCCAATGCAATTTACTCTAATAAAATCTCCAATCTTCCACACTAATTTTCGACCAAGAGAGGGTTTTTTATAGTTGCCTTAGGTGTAACTTATCAGGCTTAGGAGATAAGATATGGATCTATCTCAGAAAATAAGAAAAATTCCGCCCAAGTGTCGGCGTCGACTGACGTGTTTCCACGTCGATTGACGTGGAGCTTCGGATCGATCCATGCGTCGACCGTGGTTAAATTTCTTGCCAAGCTTCCGATGCCTTTGACTTCGATCGACGCAGGTCTGTGTCGATCGAAGTGAAACCTTGCATGATGTGAGCTTGCCGCTCTCAATTTTGATCGACGTGGGTCTGCGTCGATTGAAGTCGAGAATCCATCCTCAGACTTCACTTCTTTCCTTAGTCTTTTTCTTCCTCTAAAATCTTGCAAAACATACCATCACAAGCATCTATTGTGCAAAAACCTTATCATGCATGCAAAAGTGACTAAACTATCCTAAAAACATTCAAAATGCAAAAGAAACTCATTGATAAGTTAGTGAAAATACTGACTTATCAGCTGCAATGTTGGGTATGTTGTTGAATTGTTGGGCATGCTATATTAGATATTTCGATTGATATGTGGGTATTGGGTATGCTGAATTTGATAATTTGATTGATATGTGGGTGCTCGATGGGTGGATATACATCTAGTGCTGTTTTTGATTTTTGATTTGCTGTTGATTTGAATATTTGATTTTTGTTATGCTGCATGTTGATTGCTGAATTTATATGTTGTTAAGTGTTTGTTGTTGCTGAATGTTGCAACATGTTTATATGCTTAATTGTTGCTGAATGTTGTTGTTTAGTTGTTGCTGGATGTCGATATTAAAATTTTTATGAACAGGATAGTTATTGAATACTTGTAGTTTTTTTATTAGTGCTTTTACAAGTTTTATCTTGATGGAAAGCGGTTCTGGTTCAGTTTCTTCATCAACTTTAAATTCATCAAGGAAAGAAGGGAAACAACAAACAATCAATGAGGTGCGCAAGAAGGAATTAAGAGATAATACATGTAGGGACGTTGCTAGGTGATTCTATGAAATTGGAATTCTTTTTAATATAGTCAATCATGAGAGCTTTCAAGTAATGGTTAAGTTAATTGCACAATTTGACAGAGGATTCTGGCCTCCTAGAATGTATGAGTTAAGAGTACCCTTGCTAAAGAAAGAGGTTGATGACACATTATTGATTGTCGATGAGCACAAGAAAGAATGGGCTTTAAAGGGTTGTTCTATCATGTCCGATGCATGGCGTGATTTTGTTGCTCGAAAAGTGATAATTAATTTCCTTGTGAACTCTCCAAAGGGCTTTGTAATATCCTGAGTTTAATTAAGCGAGGTTATGCTTAATTAATTATATAATTAAAGTTTAATTTAACAATTATTATTTTAATTGCATTTGTAGATGGAAAAGTAAACCCGAGGGGACATGCAAGTTCGTTTCTTGAATAAATATACGGATTCGTTTTGAGAAAGCGTAAGTGGCCACGCAGCCATACTTTACGTGAATTTTAGTAAATGCGACTAATTATTTTCTAAAGGAAAATAATATCTCTTAAATTAATATCTCGCATCCGGAAGCTCTGATGGATTCGCCAAACTAGGATATGCTAGAGAATAAAGTAACGAATGATAGAAATAGATTGAAATGAAATTCCGAAGAAATTGGAAAGGACGGTAAATTATCAAGTTAAACTAAGTTCGGAGTCAATTGTTTACTAACTCGATGATTATAAAAAATTACCAACGAGTTGGACTCGCTTGATTAAGAAATATTGTGGATTTACATGATTAATTTTATCAAAGTGAATCAAATTTGGAACCACGATATTAATTATCGGAGTTGAAATTACCCACGAGTTGAGTCGGAAGATACATCGCATGACAATTCTTCGTGGCAAAGAATTGCCACGCATCAACTCTAATTTCATAGAGTGGGCGGCTAGTGAAATGATTGGGGGCAGTGGAGGTGTTCTAAATTATAAAAAATTGAAGGAAATTCATATTTCCACATTTCAGTCCATTTTTCTCTCATTTCTTCACATTGCCGTACACCACCACCTCCAACCCGTCACCTTTCTCACCTCCGTCTGACCACCACCGTTCTCCGATTTCCATGAAACCAAGTTCCCTGTGTAGCCCTATCTACAAGGATCACGTGGAGGTTGGAATTGCTCCGATCTGTCGAGAAACAAGTGAGATATCGGCCCAATTTCAGGCCCCATCGGTAAGTCGATAATGTTATGGTATCAGTATGAAACTCGTATCAAATGATAGTGAAACTTTGATTCGACTTCATATTCACGTTCCTTGTATTTTTAGGAGTATTTTGGTGTACTTGGATCACCACCTTCGTCGCTAGAAAGTCGAACCTGCCGCCCCATCTCCATTAATTCTGGTGAGCTTTTCTTCAAGTTTTTTTCAGTGAGTTTTCTCCATTTCAGTCCATATCTTTCATGTTCATGTTGTCCTAGCATGTTAATGAATGCATGATGGTGGGTTGTGGGGGGGTTGGAATGGCCAAAATTGGCCGGATTTTGGTTTTGTGTCGCAGCTCGCGCACGTCGCTCACGCTGCTTATTTCTATAGCAAAGCCGACGTCGATTAATGTCACTGGAATTGGTCAATGCACCCACGGTGACGGTTAAAGCGGCCAGTCGCCGTGGCTAGCCGGCGGCAAGACGCGCACGACTGCCCTGTTTTCTGATTCTCTCACTGTATACATATATATGTATGAGTGTAATTAAAATAATATTTTCTCTTTCTCGTAAACACACACACGCATATATATATTTTTACTATATTGTTATTATTATATTTTTGTTAAAACTTTATTTAATTATTTATTATTTTTATTATTATTATTTTGGTTATTAACTTATTTTATACTTGCGAATCTTGTTCAATTATCTATTTGATTATGTCAATTAAATTTAATGATATTTTGAATATCGTATATAAATATCGTGAATTACATAATCAAGTTGGGTTCGTAATTGAATGATAGATTATTTCGAATTGATTTATGCATTGTTATATGACCTTAGCCGTTTAATGTATAAACGTGCTTTGAATGAGTTGGTTTGTTAATCGTGGATTGGTTAACATATATATTAGAGTTTAATTGAGTTCCTTGTATGTCTCGGGTATGAGAATGCACGTTGAACTGTTGAGTTGTGTCAGTTCAGGTTGTCAGCCATAGGTCCTAATTTATTATGTTTTACTGTGTTAATTTGTGAAGGAAACACATGAGAGTTTATGATAGCTCAACCACATCTAACGTGAACATCTATTTCTGTAAGCAATAAAGGTGGGGACTATTTTCAGTAAAAGTTAAAATGCCTTTTCGAGCTTTGTGCTCAATTTTTCTTAAATGCATGAAGATGTTTTGTTTTAAATTGAATGTCGATGCCAAAATGTTTGTGTTATCATATTTGTTCCTCTGGTTGACTATAATCATCAGAGAGATTGGTTACTTAAGAACAGAACCAGGATTTTGTGGAAACCCTGAGCAAGTCTCAATAACCCTAAGAATATTGACCACTCTTATGTCCTAGAGCTCGGCTCGATATGACCTTTCTTAGAGTTCAGCTCGGATATGGCAAATGATAAGTCTTAGAGCTCGGCTCAGACGCGGTCAATTTTAGTCCTTGAGCTCGGCTTCGATATTTTAAATCGATCATAGTCTCAATGTAAAATTCTGAGGCCAGTGCACATATTGATGTCAGTAGGTAGAGTGGTTCGTCCATTCCCAGTTGTTCATCGTAACTTGGAAGCGGCCAACTTCCATTCACAAAACGGTAAACAGATAAGAAACATGTTGAGTGAATTTGCATATTCAGTGAAGTAAAAAAAATGTTTTGGATAACACGGTTCCTTTCAACAAAACCCCGTGTTTATCTGTGTGTGTGGCATAACATTCATATCTAAAATTTATGTTTTTGGGCATGTCTTCACGGGGTACATTAGTACTCAGCCCCTCTCATTATTTCTAAAATGCGCATGTTAGAAGCAAGGATAGAAAGGCTGTGGTGTAAAGACGCGCATAATTTTTGAAGCTAAAAGACTGATCTTGAGATATGCATCTTCACATGCATATCTACATCACGTTTCACATATTTGCACTGAACCTCTGTTACTATTTCCTTCCCATGATTTTTGTAAAGTTTAAGAACTTGCTCAAAACTATTTTTCTACTTTGGTTATTTACGAACCTTAAAAGCATATTTTGATAGAAAATTGAAATGGTTAAATATTTCTAAAATCTTATTTTCATTTTTGACTTAGTCTTCCGCCGTGTTTGATAAAATATTTTGAAAACCACTCCACCATAATTGTAGCGCGCCCCAAAGTTCGGGAAGTCAGTTGGGGGCGTTACAGGCTAAGTGTTTGATAAGCTCGTATTTTACGTCACTTATCACATTTTCTTCTTTGCTATTTCATGCATTTGAATTAGATTAGGGTTAATTATTAAGCATGAGTCATTTATAGAGGATATTGCACTTGTCATGATGATATTTTGCAGTATAAGGCCAAAATAATTGGAAACCCGTACTGAAAAAAATTGATGTTCAAAGAAATAGTCACGAATTCTTCCATATATGGAATTTGAGCTAATGGAGCTTGAAAATAGAAAGATCTTTAAATTAGCTTTCCAACGCAACTGGTCGGGTCAATCGAAGTTCAGGAGTACAAGTTATGGCTAAAATCGTGAGACTGCATATAAGGGGTCAAAGGGAGAGATTTATGGCGACATAGAAGCCTCTGTATTGATCGAAAGTCCCCCTGTTGACCAACACAGAGGACAAATTTCAATTTACAGCTGTATCGATCGACAAGTGATGTAATACCCCAAGCTTAATTAAGCTTTTGCAATGCTCAATGGAATTAAATAAAGAGAATTTCCGCGATTTGGGAATGTTTGAAATTATGTTATTGTGGTTGGAGAATTAAATCTTATTATTTAGGTTGGAATTTTGTATAGATTGGAAAGAATTATCAAGTATAAATGGGATTTAATGAGGTTGAATTATCAAGATTTATTGGAAATATCATGGTGAGAACTTGGAATCTTATACATTGGAGATTGATTTTTGGATGTTTAGGCATGAGTATTTGGAATTTTGTGAGGAAATTGGAAGTATCATGTTGGAACTCATGTATAAAAATTTATAGAGCATATTTGGATTTAAGGATTTATATATATATATATATATATATATATATATATATATATATATAGATAGATATAATTATATACATATAATATAGAGTAAAAAGGGAATTATATGTATATATGTTGGAAATTATATAATTTATTCATCATATATTATAATTCTAGAGAGAGAAAAGAGCAGCCCCTTTTCAAAATTCCAAACCCGTCAGACTATATTTCCGGTCAAATTCCGGCCAACTCCGGTGGCCTTTCGACAAGCCACCACCACCATCTTGTAGTATGATCTCCGACCTTCGTTTTGAGTACTCGTGGGCTCCGAGAGGTCGAGAAACGAGAGAGATATCGAAGTGAGAAGTTAAGGTAAAATGTGAGATTTAATTCGTGGATTTTGGTTTGAATCTTGTTATTCCGGCCGTAATTCGGTGTTTTGATGTTAGATTTGTGTTCCCCATCATGTGTAGATTTTTCGGACGTCAAGAAAGTCGAGTTTCCTTGCTGGAATCGCGTCCTTTGCCGGAGAGCGAGAAATTTTCGGTGAGCTTTGTGTACCCCTTAATTCTTACGTGTTTTTTCGTGTTTAGAGGTTGGATTCGTGCTCTAGAATGTCCTAGGATCTTAAATATATCATTGCATGTAAGATCGGACGGAGGAATCGCGAGAAAATACGAGTTTCAGGGCTGAAACCAGCGAGTTCGTCGGAGAAGACAACTCGTCACCGACGTCAAAAAGGCATAATAACGCCCAAATTGAAGATATTTCCTTCCTAAGCCCATTATCTAATGAAGATTCAATTCTCCCTCTATAAATACACTATTAGCTCGAGTTTTTAAGTACTTGGACCTCCCTTTGGGGACTTAGTCCCACAATCTTTTCTTCTTCTGAATTTCTTTAGTATTAGTTTGTAGATTTATTTTAATACTTTAATTTACGCACTTTAGAATTTCTTTTATGTTTTATTTATGCAATTTACTTTTTATTTAATTATATCTTGTTAATTTTCCTAACAGATTCTAGGGTCTGTACAACTGTTTTGGATGCATGCTAGATTGACTAATTCATTGCTGATGGTTTTGTAGGATTTGAGTCTACAATAGACAACGTGAGTTGTCATTTATTTCTTTAGCCATTTGGATCGTTCTTAGGGTATAAAAAAAACTAGATTAAATAAATGAGGTGAACCCTATGCATGCTCCTAATATTTAATTGCAAGCGATGGATCTACGG
This sequence comes from Plectranthus barbatus, assembly GCA_026898455.1. Taxonomy (NCBI): domain Eukaryota; kingdom Viridiplantae; phylum Streptophyta; class Magnoliopsida; order Lamiales; family Lamiaceae; genus Plectranthus; species Plectranthus barbatus. Next base: position 285,158 of record JAPKLW010000134.1, on the reverse strand, counting down.
AATACCTGAACTTCAACGACTGATCTATAGACCTCGATCAGAGACAATGACGAAAGAGTAGATCTGAATGTGGGATAGATCAAAGCTATCTTGTTCCAACAGATCTTTTCTCCTGATCTATTTCCTTGCTCCTCGGAAATCTGGTGAGGATACGCTACCGAGTTGAATCAGAGATCCGGAGGAATCGATCAATTCCTCCCAATGATAGATGTCGCCCCTCTCTCTCTTCTCACATAGTTGTGTGTGTAAACTTAATTAGATCTGAAGAGAGAAAGACTTATATAGTGCTAGGGTTTACAAAACCCTAACCCTAATGGGCTTTGAGCAGATTGTGGGCCAGACCAGGGACCGAATGGAAATAAAAAGTGGGCACTCTTTATTAATTAATTCCATGTGTCGGCTGCGATCGCCGATAGTCATTCTTAAGTCGCCGGGGAACGCGTACAGTCATAGAAAGTGAGGCTGCGGCCCAGCTACAGGCGGAAAACTCAAATTTCTGCCCGCCGCCGCCACCCGCTGGCTGTGCTGCCGCCTCCGCCGTCGCCCGGTGAGAATACCGGTGATTGGAAGAAATGAGCAGGCATTGAACTTGTCAGATCTGATGAATGTTCTTCGTCTCTTTGTTCTTCCGGATCTCTGATTTTACATATTTTAAAAAAATAAAGAAAATACAAATAGATCTAAAATCTATTACGTGATTTTCCTTATCAAATCTAACCACGAATTTTCTAATGGTGAATCCAAAAACGAGAAGGCCACGAGAACAAAAACATCCACGACGATTCAAATCCATCCACAATAAATATAAACACATATTTATTCAATCTCGATTTATTTGAGATAGAGCTTAAAAATCCAAACCTGGCTCGGATACCAATTGTAGGATTTGAGTCTACAATAGACAACGTGAGTTGTCATTTATTTCTTTAGCCGTTTGGATCGTTCAACAAATTAGATTGAATAAATGAGGTGAACCCTATGCATGCTTTAAATATTAAATTGCAAGTGATGGATCTACGAAATACCTGAACTCCAACGACTGATCTACAGATCTAGATGGGAGACAATGACGGAGGAGTAGATCTGGATGTGGGATCGATCAAAGCTATCTTGTTCCAACAGATCTGATCTTCTGATCTGTTTCCTTGCTCCTTAGAAATCTGGTGAGGATACGCTACCGAGTTGAATCAGAGATCCGGAGGAATCGATCAATTCCTCCCAATGATAGCCGTCGCCCGTCTCTCTCTTCTCACATAGTTGTGTGTGTAAACTTAATTAGATCTGAAGAGAGAAAGGCTTATATAGTGCTAGGGTTTACAAAACCCTAACTCTAATGGGCTCTGAGCAGATTGTGGGCCAGACTAGGGACCAAATGCAAATAATAAAGTGGGCCCTCTTTATTAATTAATTCCATGTCCAACCCAGAACATAATTAATCAATAAAACATTGTTTTAATCTTCACCACGGTAACAATGCTGACTCACCCCTTTAGTACTACGTAATTTGGAACGGGTTGCATTAAACTTGAATGATCCACATATTTAAGGTTTCGGACATTCATTAATTAATTTAGCTAATGAAAATTAACCATAATTAATTAATCTCTTATTTCCTGAGTAGTATCACTCACTCCTTTTTCACTTACGCTTGAATTAAATAATTCAACCTGCAGCGTTTAGCATAATGAGCCTTGTGAGCTCCTCAGGGAATGTCCCCATCCTAAACCGGATATGATTACCTACATGTCCGGCCTAAGCAAGCCACACACAAACCGCCACACCCAAGATGCAGGTATAAGAGTACATGAAAGACTTGCCAGCATAGCAAGTCAAAGTGTGGTCAACTTATGTATGCCCCTTAACCTTCCATTAGGTTTAAGATCATAACAAGTATCTAGAGATCTGGCTCATTCATATGTCAATTAGAATAGCACATCTCACTATTGATCCCATCAATACATAAAGATGTACCAACACATCAAGTAGCTAGGATAAGCTCACTTATAAACTGATGTGTCGCAGCCTAAACCGACAGCCTATCCAGGGACTGTCTCATCTGTGATACTGTTTATATCTCGCCAGGTTAAACGATTCATATGATCCTCTGTGATCTCCTACACACCATATTTATAACAATCACATTGGAGTGATGAATATGATGAGGAGGTTTACGAATCAGAAAAACTTACATAGGCCTGCAATTACTAGATTTACTACTTCTTTTATCACGCTTTCTCAAATGCACAAGCAAAGGATCAATTTGAGAAAGATGTAACTTCTGAATATTGGTTGAATAGCAAATGGTCCAAAGAATGGGGTGGCAAGAATATTACCGGTTTAATATTGCAAGATTCTTTCTGGAGGAATGTACTTTATGCCCTTAAGTTGACCGGTCTACTGGTTAAAGTTCTTAGAATAATTGATGGGGAAAGGAAACTTGCTATGAGTTATATTTATGAGGCGATGGATAGGGCAAAAGAGGCAATTGCTATTTCCTTTCAAGGTAAAGATTTCAAGATGACTTTTGAAATTATTGATAAAAGATGGGAATGTTAATTGCATCGACCTTTGCATGTTGCGGGTCATTACTTGAATCATGAATTGTTCTATGATAATCTAAGTATTGGGTCATGCTCTGAAATAATGAATGACTATATAAATTCATGGCAAGGTTGGTGCCATATGAAGATATTCAAGACAATATTGGGGATGAATTGAGTCAATATCAAAATGCTATAGGTCAATTTAGTCTACCGATGACAATAAGGCAAAGAAAGAAAAAATTTCTAGGTAACAAAATTTCTAACTTAAATTATTTTATTATATTTTACAATTTAACTACTTAATTGTAATTATTTTCTTTTTAATTAATAATAGCCGAGTGGTGGACGACATATGGAGTGGATACTCCACATCTCATGAATTTCTCCGTTCGAGTGCTTAGCCTCACTTGTAGTACAAATGGATGCGAAAAATATTGGAGTATCTTTCAACATGTAAGTTGTCCAATTACATATTTTTTTTATTACATACAATGCTTTTTCTTTCATAGTTACATTATCTTTTAACAGTTGCACACAAAGAAGAGAAATTGATTAGCACAAAGTTGTTTGAACATTATGGTGTTTATGAAGTACAATCGTCAATTATCGTGACGCTATCAATTGAGGGAAATCATTGATCTCATTCTCTTGAGTGATTGACGAGTGCAATGAGAGGTTGGCTGGAAGAAGGGAGGAGGATGGGGATGAGGACTTAGTTTTCGAAGATGGCACTCTCACATGGGGTGAAGTTTCTAGAGCTTACGGAGTAGGGGAGCCTTCATATATGACTCGGCTATCTTCAAGGGTGGTGGGGAATGATAGACCAAGTGCACCACACAATGACAAAGGAAAAGACACGACATCTAGTTCTATTGTAGGTTGTAGACAACCTACAACCTACAATAGATGAGAAAGAAGAAGATCTTGGAATTTCTTTAGTTGGGGAAGAAGATAATGTCGAGATGATTTCCATGGATGATGATGAAGATGAATGATTTTTAGATGTTAATTGTTGAATCCTTCTCTATGTAATGTGAAGACATGTATGGTTGGGTTTTTAGACTTGTTTTGCTAAAATTTTATGTCTTATTTGTTTTTTGTTTTGTTTTGTTTTGTTTTTTTTTTTTGTTTTTGCATATTTGTCATTTTAGAATTATTTGCTTAAAAGTAATAAATTTTGTATATGTAATTACACATATTATTTTAGGTATCTTTGCTTCGCATACGTAAAGCGTTCGCTTCGCTTCATCGCTTTGATTTTTGGCCTTGTCGCTTCGCTTTGCTTTTCGCTATTTAAAATTAAGTTTGAGATAAATCTCTATTTGCTCGATCTTCAGCTTCAGTTTCTAGTTTCTATTACAATTCAATATATCCTATACAATGATTACATAAAGAGACATATTAGAAACATAAAACTAAGTGAATTTTGACACATCAAAACATCAAAATTTGAGGCTGAACTTTGAATTTTTTTTACGGGCTAATATTCTGACAGCAAAAAACCTACATGTAATTCCATGTCATACTCGGGAATTTTAATTGTACACAAATACTCCATGCCATACATCATATTAATTTTAAGAAATTCCAAACTGATTATTTTTCTTTGTTTATGAAAATGAACCTTTATTAAGAATAAAAATTTTTAGAACAATATATACTTGATAAATTATTTAAATATAATAAGCTTTTATGTTTTTGTATGTTAAGTGTAAATTAAAATGCAATGAAATCATTCGAAGTCTCAACAAACGGTAGAGAAAGGAAGACAAATAAGAGTATAATATATAATTATATATATCGATGTAAGATTTCCAAAATCTGGCCGGATATTGACCAATGGCAAACTTTCAAAACTTAGATATGAAATTGTTATATTTAAAAATTTAAAATATAATTTGAAACTCATTTGAGAATTTAAATCTGAGACTGCTGTTGAAAGTTGTGATCATTTTGAGAGTCGATTGATTGATCAAATGGACGAGGGGACACGTGTGGATGTGCATATCACTTTCTTGCAATGAAAAATGGTAGCTGTGAAGAAGCGTTGGAATTTATTTATTCAAATTAAAATTTCTATTACAAACTTTAGGCAACGGACAAAAAGGCTCTTACAAACTCGAAAACGATGTAATCCTAATCTTTTTACATTTTCTTAGTAATATATTTAAAATCTTATCAATAACTTACAACAGCTGCTGAATAAATAGTAAGTAAGAGAAAAAAAGTATAATTGACATAACATCTACGATTAGGCATTAACAATTACATTTATATATCTTTTTTGTCATTACGCATCAAATAAAAGCTTAATTATAATACATGTCTACTTTCAAGATATATAGTTTAATTTACAAATTATCTTGTGGATTTAATGTTTGATATGGCATGTGAAATCAATTTATTGTTTAAAGGCTTGAGTGTACACAAAATATTTATCAACTTTAAGTTGTATCTCTCACTTATTTACAATAAAGTAGTATCAAATCTCTTGTATGGGGTAGTAGTAATAATACATTGCTTGTGACCAAGAAGTTATGAGTTCAAACTTCCAAGAGAAAATATTTGAGTGTTTGAAATAAATTTAATGCACTATTATATAGAAAAGTAGTATCACACCCTTCTATTTTGACAGGAGTTTGCTTTATGAGACTAATCTTTTGTTATAATTACTAATATTTTACCTATGCGTTACACGGAAGTATTTATCCTCATATGTGCTTGCATGTATTTCTTCGCTTCAATTTCAATTGATAATTTTGATAATATATATATTTCATTACATGATCATGAAAATGTGTGATCATAAAAATCCAAAACTTATATCATATTATAAGTTGATTGTCTTTGTAGTATAATAAAAAAATATATGTCCTCTAAATAATATATTGAAATGATATAGTTATACATTTTATTTTCATTAAAACTGAAATATTTACATATATATAATTATACAAAACTATTTATTAATTATCTAAATATATTATATATTAGTATAAAAATTTATATCATGGCTATGATAATATATATACAAATTATGGTGACTCGATAATATAAATATTCAATATACTAGATTCGGTAATTATGGCTATAATTATTAAATTTATATGAATTACCAAATTGTAAATTAGTTATTTATTAATAAATTAATTAATTTAATATTTAAACTTGTTATAAATAATGAATGAAAAAATAATTATTTTTATAATTGTTAAAAAAAAAAACTACTTGCATAATTATTCTCGCTTATTTTTATATAACTAAATATTCCCTTTTAATATATTAGTAGATTGACTGAGATAGTTGTCTATTATTATCGGATATAAAAATTTAAAATAATATAGACATATTTATATGGAAAAATTAATTATATGATTAATATTAATTAATAACTATTCAATTAAATTGCAATGTATTTAATAAATTGAATAATAATTTTTTTATGAAATAATTGTTCCCGAATTTTTCTTGTAACCACTTCTTTGCTTTAGTAAATATATATATATATATATACATATATAGGGTTGCATTATATGGTTACCCATACCCCATATGTTATATGAGGCCAAATCCTGGCCTTTAGATCAACATTTGAACGCTCCAGATTGAACTAACAACTTAAAAAAATTCGCTACATTGTCTTGTGTTTTCTACTACATTATTTGGGTATAATAGTAATTTTCACACTCAGGGTTTAGTAATCACGTGAAGCATGAATCACATCCCTCAAATTTGTATTTTTCTCTCTCCTCTAGAATTTTTATAAAACTTTAAATGATCACAACTCACTCAATTTAAATTATTTTTTCACATATTATATATCAAATTAAAGATAATTTAATTATCTTTCAAACGCAATCCCTATTGCATATGTTCCGAATAGGATAATTGTTGGTCCCGGATATCAGGGTAAACTTTGGCAGCGGAAAATACGT
>JAPKLW010000134.1:240733-278670 GCA_026898455.1 Plectranthus barbatus | reverse complement strand
AATTCGTGCGCCCCTGTGGAAGGAAAACAGCCAGATTTCCCAACAATAATCGCAATAAAACTAAACAATGTAATAGCTAAAGCCAAATGATGTAGCAAAATATAAAGAATAATGTAATGACATATTATATTTACCGAATTTCGACGTTGTTCGTATAAAAAATGGGAATAATCTTGATTTCACTGTTGTGGTTGCATTTTATAGATAAAAAAGAGTCTAAGTGGTACATTATGTGTCACTTGTGTATTACATTTTTCATGTATGTAACAACGATGCAAAAATGGATCACAACAAAAACATAACACAATGTATTTATAGATAAAATGAGGTCTTAGTGGTACATTAAGTGTCGCTCAAGCGGTACATTATGTGTCGCATGTGTATTACATTATCCATGTCTGTTTCTCTGCGGTTGCATGATAAAAAAAATAACATAATGCATTATACAGGTATAACATTATCGGAGTGGTACATTATTTGTCGCATGTATGGTACATTATTTGATGCATGTGTATTACATTATCCATATCTGTAATGCAAAAACGGACAATAAAAATAGATCACAACAAAAATATGACGCAATGCATTATATAGATAAAATGGGGCCTGAGTGGCAAATTATGTGATGCATGTGTATTACATTATTTATGTTTGTAACAACGGTGTAAAAATGAGCAACAAAAATGGATTTCAACTAAAACAAAACGCAATGCATTATATAGATAAAACATGGTCTGAGTGGTACATTATGTGTCGCTTGAGTAGTACATTATTTGTCGCCTGTGTATTACATTATCCATGTCTGTAACAATTGTAAAGATAAAAAAACTGCTCAAAAATTTAAAAAAACTGCACACCGCTTACTTGTGTTCATGATTATAAGATAATTGAATTCACAATTTGCTTTGAAACTGTCGACGAACGAAGGTAGATTACAATCGACGATCGAAACCCAGAGACAACGATTCTCGGCGTGCAAACCAGACCTACGTTGAAATACAATTCATAATTTCACCAAAATATCCAAAAAAATTACACAAATTTCACCAACACCGTATTGAAAAGAAAATATCTGCGTTGAGTTGTGAGAGGAGGGAGCACCACAGTAGAGATAAGAAAAAAAAAAGAGAGAAGAAGAGGAGAGAGCGAAGAGAGAGAGTATGGAGAGGAGAGAGAGGGACGATAGAGAGTAGGAGAGGAGAGAGAGAGTATGGAGAGGAGAGAGAGACGATGGAGAGTCTGAGAGGAGAGAGAGTATGATTGAGGAAAGAGAAAAATAATATTATTATTTTACAATAATAACCTTCAATTAGATTAAAATGAAAATTAGTAATTTTAAAAATAAATAAATGAAGAAAATCTGGACCCTTAGATTTAGAAAATAAATGGTTGAGATTTGACCTTATATAACATATAAGAGGTGGGTAACATATGATCACAACTCTACATATATATATATATATATATATATATATATATATTTTAATTTATATGTTTTATTTATTTCATTATAACATGTTGATAAAGAGGGAGATTGCTGTGAATATTTTCTGATAATTTTCTATTGATTGTCATGGAGATTAAATACAAAATACAATCATAAGTTTAGCCTAGAAATCTACAATTTGAATGACGAATCCATTGTAGGATATATCGTTACAACAAATCGAGTGGCAAGAGATTTGAGTTTCTGTTTTGCAATGGTATCATGTCCCCGCAAGATGGACAACTGTGAGCTGAGTCCAATCTTGGAGATAGCCTTGGTGAATTACTAACGTGATAACACCTTTGAGAGGATATCGGCAAGCTGACCGAAAGTTGAAACATGGGAGACTCTGAGAAGACCATTTTGCACTTGTTCGCGTATAAAATGATAATCCAAAGTGACAAGCTTCATACGCGAGTGAAAAATTGGATTTGCACACATGTTTGTGGCCCTAGCATTATCACAATAAATCACTGGTTGTTGCGGTATAGTGACACCAAGTTAGTTAGGAGTGAACAAATCCATTGTAGTTTTGGAGCAGTGATAGCAGTAGATCTATACTCAGCTTCTATTGAAGAATGTGCAACAATTCTTCATTTCTTTGAGCTCCACAAGATAGGATTTAAGCCAAGATAAACAATGTAAGCACTGGTGGAGGTAAAACCATCCTTATTGCATGTCCAGTCAGCATCAGAGAATGCATGAAGACCAAGGGATGACTTCTGAGAAACTGTTATTCCATTATCCATAGTGTCAGAGAGATAATGAAGCATTCGTTTAACAATAGTTCGATGCTCTATCCTCGGCTGATGAATGATTTGGGAGAGTTTATTTACTGTGTAAACAATATGCGGTGTGGTCATTGAGAGATATTGAAGACTTCCTACCATAGTGAGATATTCAGCAGGATCAAACAAGATGATCCCAACAAGCAAAGTAAGAGTTAGACTTTGGGCTAGAGGCGTGGAGGCTAGTTTTGCTTCAGTCATACGAGTCTTTTGGAGAAGATCAACAATGTATTTCCTTTGGCTGAGAAACAAACCATCAACACGGGAGAGCACCTCAACACCATAGAAATAATGTAAATTGCCGAGATCTTTAAGAGAACCTAATAGAGAGCTGTTGTAAAAATTCATTAAAAGTTGAAGTGTTATTCCCAGTGATAGTAATGCCATCAACGTAAACAAGAAGATAGAGAGTAATTCCCTCATTGTTGAATATACATAGAGAGACATCAACAACTGAATTTTGAAAACCAAAATTGAGAAGAAATTGGCTTAGTTCATGATACCATGCACGTGGAGCTTGCTTCAAACCATAGATGGCCTTGCGAAGCTTGTAAACATGGTGCGAATTATCACGATCAATAAAACCAGGAGGTTGAGACATAAACACATCTTCTGAATGTTTGCCATGTAAAAATGCATTATTAACATCCAACTGCCGAAGAGCCCAACCGTTGGTTGTGGCTAGATGGAGAACTAACGGCATAGTGGTAGGTTTGATTACTAGGCTATAAGTTCGAGTGTAATCAACTCTTGGATGTTTATGAAACCCTTTTGCAACTAACCGTGTTTTATACCTGTCAATAGAACCATCAGCCAAATATTTAATACGAAAAATAGCTTTACACTCAACCAAATTTTGAGTCAGACAATGTGGAACAAATTCCCATGTGCCATTACATAGAAGAGCAACAAATTCTGTGGACATGGTTTGTCTCCATTTAAGGTCTTTTAAAGCTTGATTAACAGTGGTGGGCTCAATGGATATGTTATGAAATACAGTGTTGAGGTTAAGTTTTTGGATTGGTTTGTGAATGTTGTTTTCGGGCGTGTGACGATTTCTTTAGGTAGTGATGGGTGTGGATTTAGTACTGCAGATGGAGGATTTTCTTGAATTGGCGAGAGAAGGTGGGTGTTATCAAGAGATTTGGGCTTGTGTCCGAATTAAATGTTGTTAAGGACGTGGAATATGATTGAGATGAAGAAGATTAAGAAACAAATTGAAGAATAGGGAGTGCCATCAAGAACCATTCGAAAATAGTAGATGTTGTCACACGAGGGAGTTTGGGATTGGAGTTAGTATAAGGAAATAAAGACTCAACAAAACGAAGATGACGAGATATATCAAATCTGTTAGATGAGGTGTTAAGAAATAAGTAAGCACTTTGACTGGATAAATAACATGGCTCAAGTTTGTGAGAGGTGTAAGGTCGAATCCATGGGTAACAAAGACAACCAAAGTTGCAAAGTTTAATGTAATTGGGTATAGTACCAAAGAGTTGAAGATAAGGGAATTTATAGTTGAGTGTGGGAGTAGGAAGATGGTTGATGAGGTATACTGTTGTGGTAAAGGCAAAAGACTAATATGAGAGTGACATAGAGACATGAGATAGAAGTGAAAGACCAGTCTCCATGATATGACGATGTCGTCGTTCGAAGTAGCCATTATGTTAAGGAGTATGGGGAGGAGAGGTGAGATGGATAATGTCATTGCAGGTAAGGAATGAAGAAAGAGCTTGATATTCTCCACCATTTTCAGAGTGAAGTGTTTTAATTTCACAGTTGAAGAACTTTTCAACCAAAGACTTGAAGCGTATGAAGAAATCATAGGTATCTGATTAGTGCATTAGTGGATACAACCATATGTATTTGGTTAAGTGGTCCACAAAAATTATATAGTACTTAAAATTGTCAATGGAATAGACAGGAGAAGTCCAAACATCTGTGAAGACAATTTCAAGAGGCGAAGAACTTGATAAAGCTGACACAAAAAAAATAGTAATTTATGGCTTTTATTGCAGGAACAAGAATCACAATAAAAATTAAAACTAGAAAAATTGGAGATTTCTAATTGAAATGAAGAGACCATATGTTTTGGTGCAGCAAAGCTAGCATATCTAGTCTCTAGCAACTTAGAATTGTGTCAAAACTGTAAAAGTCCTGTGTAGGATAATTATATTCGAGTTGTAATAAAATTAGAAATGATCTCTGAAGTTTGTTGAAGGAGTCAAAAAAGTTCGTGAAGATTGTTAGAAGACTCAAGCAAAGTACAAAGAGATTGCTGAAGGAGTCAGCAAATATAAAGATTGCTAAAGTTGCTAGCAAACAACGAAGTATCAAAAGGCTAGCAAACTTACGGAGATTGTTGAAGGCAATCAACGAACATATCAAGTTGTTGAAGGTATGAATCGAAAAGATTGTTGAATCTCAGCAAAGTTATAGAGATCTCAGCGGACGAATCGCTACTCAGCAAAACGTCCGATAGCAATCAACAATCAACATAAAGCCGCAAAATGGAAGGATCTTTAATTTCATAGTTTAATCAATCTCCTGGAATCGAAAAGCAGAATTATCAAATGACAAAATGGAGATTTCCAGACTCGACAAAATGTTCCGTTCTGACAAGTCGGCCAAATGAGGAAAGAGCCAATCAGACAAAGAAGAGACCTGAAGAGTCTCTGGCCGAAGTCCTTTGAGAACTTTAGACTGAATGTTGTCATGAACAAGAAAGAATATACTGTTAATGAGTTACTCACTGACTTGATGGCAGCGGAGTCAGTGATGCTTCCAGAAAAGGTTGATTTGGCTACTTCTGGAAACCATCTTGTTGCATTGGTTGGCAAGAGGCGCAAATGAATGTTTAAGAAGAAAGCCAAAGGTACAACTTCTGTGAAGAAGTAAAAAAGGACATTGGGCGTGCCTGCTAAGAAGGACAAGTATTTCAGATGTGGCAAGGATGGTTACTGGAAGAAAGATTGTCAAGTCTGGAAGACTCGACAAGGTGCGTCATGTGCATTTATAATGGAAACATGTTTAGCATCGATTTCTACCTATTCTTGGGTAGTGGATACTGGAGCTACTGATCATGTTTGTTATACTTTGCAAGGGTTCAGACCGACAAGGCAACTGATGCATGACGAGATTACCATCTCAATGGTTAGCGGAGAGCGAGTCTCAGCAGTAGCCATTGGATATTTTACTTTATACTTTGAAAACAATATTTTGATTTTGAGAGGCATTTTATATGTGCCGGTGTTTCGACGGAACTTAATTTCAGTTTCCAAGTTATTTAATGATGTATTTTCAGTTATTTTTATAGTGGAGTTTCTATCGTTGGGAATAATGGTGTTATCTGTCATGGCAAACTGATTGACTCTCTCTATATCATTGATTGTATGCATAAATCTTTCGTGAATGTTGCAAACTTATCTAATAATAATTATTATTTAAAGAGAAAGTTTTCTTCCGATGAGGATCAAATGTATCTCTGGCACTTAAGACTAGGTCACATCAATCTAAAGAGAATTAAAAGACTAGCAAGTGATGGGCTCTTGGAATCTTCAAAGTGGTGCCGCATCAAGTCTATGAATCCTGTATAGAATGAAAGATGAAGGCCAGGCCTTTAAAGGCAAGTCAGTCTCGAGCATATGATGTGTTGGAATTGATCCACTCTGACTTATGTGGACAAATGTCCATGCAAGTTCGTGGAGGTTATGAGTACTTCGTCACATTCATTAATGATTACTCAAGATTTGGATATGTCTATTTACTTCGCTACAAGTCTGAATGCTTTGAGAAATTCAAAGAGTTCAGGACTGAGGTAGAAAAGAAGCTAGGAAAGACTATCAAGACACTACGATCAGATCGTGGTGGAGAATACCTCAGTAACGAGTTCTTGCAATACCTGTCAGACAACGGGATTACATCCCAGTGGACTGCACCAGGAACCCCTCAACAAAATGGTGTAGCGGAAAGAAGAAATATGATTCTCTTGGAAATGGTTAGGTCCATGATGAGTTATGCAAGCTTGCCAATTTTGTTTTGGGAATATGCCTTGGAGACAGCGGCCTATTTTCTTAACCTGGTACCTTCTAAATCAGTTCCTAAAATGCCTCTAGAACTCTGATATGGGCGAAAGCCAAGTTTAACCAGAATGAGGGTTTGGGGTTGTCCAGCATATGTGTTGACAAAGGAACCTGATGAGTTAGAAAATAGGTGTAAGTTGATGTTGTTTGTAGGATATCCCGGGCAAACAAAAAGTGGTTAATTTTATTATCCTGAGAATCAAAAAGTGGTTGTCAGTACCAATGCAAGATTCTTGGAGGACGAATATGTAAGAAACCACATATCAAAGAGTGAAATTATCCTCCACGAGCTTGGAGATAATGAAGCAATTCTATCAGGAAAGCCCAGTGTGATGGTAAATCACCCTGTAATAGGTGAAGGAATACCAACGCTGCCATCAATGCAAGGTATGGGACCAACGAGTACTGTGCCAACTACTGATACGGCTCAGATGCCACGTCACAGTGGGAGGGTTGTCCCCCAACCGGAAAGGTACATGTTCGTGGGAGAGTCTTCTGACTTGATCCCAGAAAATGGACTAGATGATACTGACCCCTGGATATATGACGAGGCGGTATCTGATAAAGATGGGGACAAATGGCTGATCGCTATGGATTCGGAAATAGAATCCATAATGGCTATGGATGTATACCAGAAAACTGATTTGCCAGATGGCTATCGAGCCATAGGGTGCAAATGGGTATACAAAAGAAAGAAAGGAGCGAATGGTTAAATTACAGCTTTCAAAGCAAGGTTGGTGGTGAAGGGTTATACTCAGAAAGAAGGTGTAGACTATGACGAGACCTTCTCATCGGTAGCCATGCTTAAGTCCATTCGAACACTCCTATGTGGATACTATGATTGCCCGTTTCAGCATGCAAACTGCCAAGAAAGGCCTGTTACCCTTCAGACATGGCATACATCTTTCCAAGGATCAGTGTCCAGTGACACAAAAGGAGAAAGATGAGATGAGCAACGTGCTGTATGCATCGATCGTGGGGAGTCTCATGTATTCAATGCTACGTACGAGGTCTAATATCTGCTTTGTTGCAAGCATTGTAGCAAGATATCAGTCTAACCCTGGACAGGTGCATTGGACTGCGGTAAAGCACATACTCAATTACTTGAAAAGGACTAGAGACTACTGTCTCATCTATCAGTGTGAGGAGTTGTGCCCCGTGGGTTATACGGATTCAGATTTCCAGGCAGACCAAGATGAAAAGAACTCCACCTCAAGCTATGTGTTTACATTGGGAGGTGGGGCCATATCATGGAGGAGTGCAAAGCAGAAGTGCATTGCTGACTCGACCATGCAAGCAGAATATGTGGCAGCTTCAAAAGAAGCAGTATGGTTTTGAAACTTCCTTCTAGAGTTGGATGTGATTCCTAAGCTACCCAAGATTATCACAGTGTATTGTGATAATTCGGGAGCTGTGGCTAATGCGGGGCAAGCATTGATATAGACCTAAGTTGAGATCGATTCTTTTATCTGACATTAAAAAAATCTGGATATTTATGGCTTTATGACAGAAGTATACACAGATTGTGTATCACTTTGAGTTGCAGTGAGGCTCTAGTTGGGTGATAGCAGTTTGTGTATGACTGTCTGATATTGGAACTAGGTAACCACATCTAGTATAAGATTGTGACATTCCCTGAGCAGCTCAAAAGGTTCGTTATGCTAAAGTCCTGCAGGCTGATTAAGTTCAAGCATAAGTGAAAAGGCTTGAGTGGATTGACTTAGGAATATAAGGTGTTAATTAATTAAATGGCTTGTCAAAGCCTAAATTAATTAACGAATGTCTGTAACCTTAAATGTGGGGATATACGGAGCCCATGCAACACGTACCTCAAAACGTGGTAGCAAATAGGTAAGATAGTATTGATTCTCTGGTGGAATGAATCAATATTAATTAATTAATTAATTATATTCTGGGTTGAATATGAGAATTAATTAATTGATAGGCCTTATTTGCTATTTGCATTCAGGTCCCTGGTCTGGCCCATGAAAACTCAGGCCCAATAGAAGCCCATAATTTCCTATTAATATGCTTATGTTTCTCAGATCTCAACACACCACAAGATCGTAAGTTGCAACACAGCAAACATGATGGGTTTTGTATACTGAAAACATTTATTATAATGAGTATACAACAGTTTATTTCTATATCTGTTAAACAATCTTACATGTATGTAACAATGGTATCCTCTTGTCTCACCGATATGGACGATCATACGGCGTGTAGTAGATCGCAGAAGACAGTATGATCACTTGACCTAGTGAGACATAAACCTGATCACAACCGAGACAGCGTATAAGGATATGTCAGTCCGGATGGCTGCGGCATTGTCGGAATAAGTAGTCTGTCTTGGTTACTTGACATGCTGGTACGCAAGATTGGCGTATTGATGGACCGTAGTGAGATGTATTCGACTGTCTGACATCAACAAATACAAGATCTCGTTATTGATTGAGTCCAAACCCTAACGAAGGTTCAGGGGTTTGCACGGGTTGACTGTTGCTTTGACTTGCCATGGTGGAGAGCCTGAGTAACGTGCTCGTATATCCTCATCTTGAGTAACAGCAGTTCGTGTAGTACCGCCTGAGACTGGGTTTAGGTAACCATATCCGAGTAATAGATGGGGACATTCCCTGAGGAGCTCAATGACATTCATCGTGCCAAAGTCCTGCAGGCTAATTAAATTCAGGCACGAGTGATAATGATTGAGTGGTACTACTCAAGAATAATTAGATATTAATTAATTGTAGATAGAGCTTTTCAGAAGCTCCGATTAATTAATGAATGTCCGGTAACCTTAAATATGGGGATTCTCAATTAATGCAACCCGTTCTCATAACGTGGTAATAAAGGGGTAGGTCAGTATTAATTATGTGGTGAAAAAGAATTAATATTGATTAATTAATTGTGTCCTGGGTTGTGGACATGTGGATTAATTAATTTATAGGCCCACTTTATTGTTTGCATTAGGTCCCAGGACTGACCTAATTAAATATGCTGAATTGAGCCCAACAGCCCATTAGGGTTAAAACCCAAGGTCTATAAATAGACATCTCTCTCTAGAAACCCTAGCTACCTTGAATACAATTCAAATCAGTGAAACCCTAGAGGCAGAGATAGAAGGGCGACGACTTTGAGTGCAGAGGGAGGAGAATTTTGGTTCTGGCCTTGCACAACTACATATCTGTGGAGTCCTCACCAGTAGCAGATCTGAACAGCATTGGGATACAACCCTGAAGATCTGATCTGGAGAAGATATTTCTTTCTTCCTTATTCTTTATTTTTGATTAATCTAGAAATTAGTTTTCTAATTTCTGTTTCTGCAGATTTAATTGAATCGCGTGGTTGAATTAAAGTTGGATATTCAAACGCGAAAGATCGGATCAGACTCTACGGAATTACGGTAATCTCTCAATCCACGAATCGAATTAAATTCATATGAGCAGGCTAGGCTTTTGTGAATTTTGATTATATGCAATATCCATAAATCGATCTGATTCACATGGGTTTTTTTGATTCGGTTCACTAAAACCCCTACATTTGGTATCAGAGCCAGGTTTCTGATTTATGGCTCTATTGTATATAATAAAAATTCAATTATGCATGTATGGATTTTATTTTCTGTCGTGGATGGTTTTTGTTCCTAGTGGCAACCCGTTTGATTCAGCCCGCGGTGGTTTATCCGTGTAGGGTTGAATCAATTTTGTAAAATCACGAGAAAATTCGTGATTAGTGTAGATTTAATAAAATTGTAATAGAACAGTTTTTCTGTAATTTTATTTTTTAAATCTGTAATTTGGACGGGTCGAGGACGAAGAACGAAGACGGAGCCGAAGGAGGGCGGCAGCAGGCCAGCGGCGCGAGTAGCACGTGCAGCGTGCACGGGTGTGGCTGGGGGCCGGGCGACAGCGTCACGCGTGCGCAGGCTGCGGGCGGCGGTCGGCGGCAGGGCGGCGGCACCGGTGGCGGTGGCTGTTGTCGGCGGCTGCTGTTCCAAGGTTTGCATTAGGGTTTGGGGCCAATCATCAAATCACAAAACCCTAAATCCCAAAAGATAAGCTTCAAG
Organism: Plectranthus barbatus; assembly: GCA_026898455.1. Lineage (NCBI taxonomy): Eukaryota > Viridiplantae > Streptophyta > Magnoliopsida > Lamiales > Lamiaceae > Plectranthus > Plectranthus barbatus. The sequence continues at coordinate 268,248 of JAPKLW010000134.1, read as the reverse complement.
ATTTGGAGGCCCTAAAAGATTTGAAGAAGATCTGAATTTATCCAATTAAATTCAAATTCAAATTGTAATAGATAGGATTTAATTTTTCCTGGTATTGGCAACAGCCCGTGGGAGTCAATCTCGTTTAAGAGATGTAACTGCTGGATGCTTCCTAGGATGGAAGTTATCCAAATGATTATATTCTTAAGCAAAGTCAAGGAATCTCTTCAATGTAGTGTCAGATATTCAATGAGGGGGACACTACGGTTGTTGAGAGCTTTGAATTCTTCTCATTAAGAAGCTCTCAACTGACTACTCTCTTTTTGCTTTGTTCGCTTAGCAGTAGTAGTTGTGAAGAGAGTTTCTCTCTTGTTTGGACTTCTCTTTTATATCTGGAGAATCAAATTTTGAATCTCCAGACCCGTTAGACACAACGGTCCTCCTTGTCCAAAAGAGCTACTTGTTTTTCGTCCTTTCTGGCGTGTACAATGCCTTTTTACCTACTTCGGGAAGGCTATTCATCCTTTGGTTGTACCTTCTGTCAGAATGGTATTATAAGCAAGTATTTGCTGAGTATCTCCTTGCTTAGCATTCTATCGGAGAATGCTGGGAATACTCTGCTAAGCCTTGTGATTGCTGAGCTCTTTTAGCAATTTGCTAAGTACTAGCGAATGCTGACTCCTTCAGCATTCTGCTATCACTTGATATCTTGCTTCCTAATTGCTATAGCTTCTAGCAATCTCCTGAGTAAACAGTGAATGTTAACTCCTTTAGCATTTTGCTACATCTTTTATGCTGACTGCTGAGTAAATACTCCAAGCAGTCTCTTCTTTCAGCATATGATTGCTAGCACTTTAGCAATCATTCTTCTCAGGACTTTGTCTGCTATCTCCTTAGAAGTCAATTCTTCTTAGCAATCATTTCTGTCTGCTGACTTCTCTAGCAATCTACTTGACTTCTGAGAACGTTCCTAGCATCCAGAATCCCAAAGTCTTCGTTTCAACTGTTGAATCCTTCAGCAGTCTTCCACAAGCACTTCTAATCTATTACAACTCAAATATTTTCTAAATAGGACTTTACACAGAGTTGCTAGACTATCTAGAATTCAGCAATGATCGACCAAACTAACTAAGCTTTTATTCAACAAAACTTTTACAATATAAATCAAGGAATATTTTCCTAACAATTTCCCCCTTTTCAGTACGATCAAAGCTTACTATCAATTGCCGAATCTAAGAAGGAAAAATTTCTGAGTGTACAAGAAACTCTAAGTATCAGAGCTAATCTAGCAATCTAACTCAGAATTTAACCCACTTACTTCTAGCAGGGATTGGTTTTAAAATAAATTCCCCCTTAATAAATGCTGGGAAATATTCTCGATTAAATCATAAGTAAAATGCTTCTTAGCAATATGCTAGAATCTAGCATCCAATTCAAGCAGCAAACATTTACTACCAATCATAAACCAATAACTCAGCATCCACAACCACATGCAATTTTGTTGAATACACAAATAGCGTATATCAACTAAGACACGCAAAAAACATCAGAAGTGGTCAATGAGTGATTGTCTAAGTTTGATTCAGTTTCATATATATGATTGATAGTGTAAAAGTACAGATGAAACCGAAAAAAACAGCAAAAAGATTATAGAGAACTTGCTAGCATATCAATTCAGCTCAAGAGTCAGGAGCAGACTTCTTGTCAAGGTCATCAAATTTACTCATCGCCATCTGCATGAACTTATCATATAACTCCTTGTTTGCTTCGCGTTCAGCAGTCTCCCTCTCTAACTTTTTGGCAAGTCTCTCGTTCTCCATCTCAATTCTCCTCAACTTCAGCTCCAGCTCCATCTCCTTCTTTTTAAGGTCTTCTTCTGCTAATCTTCTTTCTTCTTCAGCAGCAACAATTTCCTCCTCTTCTTTCCTCATTTTCTCTGCTTCAGCAATTCTCCTCTCTTCCCCCTCTTTGATTGCAGCCAAAAAGGTGGATGAGAAGGATTGAACGCTCTGCACAAGCTTCTGCTGGGAATCTGCTACTTCCTCTTTCATAACCTCCATGCTCTACCTCGGTGCTGACTTTAGATACTTCGCTCCGTACTTCCTCCACTTCTTTCCTTATATCAGCAACCTCCATAGCCACTCGTTCATGTATGGCCAGGGGAATAGTGGTGGATAGAGCATGTTGAAGGGCAACATGAACAGCGTGATCAACATAAGAATGAAAGTTATGAGAGCTTACGGGGAGAACATCAAATGAAGAAGTTGTCAGCACCAATTCTCCGCCAGTAAGAGATTCAGCTTCTTCCATGGGAATATCAACTTCACTTTGAGCCGCCAAGTATTCGGCTTCCTTTGCAACACGCTCTTCTTCTTCTGCTCTCCAGGCCTTCGCTTCTGCCTCAGCAAGTTCAGCAACTCTTGCTTCATCGGCATGTGCATACAAGTACTTAGCCTCCTCTGCAATTCGCTCGGCTTCCTCAAGGTTCCAGATCGCCTCCATGGCTTTATCAGGCTCAGCAGCGGTAGCTTCCTCTAGCTCAGCAGTGCGCACAGCTCTGGCCACTTGCAGGATGTTATCTTCCATGAAGAGTGCAAGCATGTTCTCCTCTCTGGTTAGCTCACGAATCTTTTCTCGCTCTTCTTGCTCTCTAGCAGCGGCCATCCTGGCCATCAGCCTCTTCTTTTTTATGCATCATACTCGGCCTGGCGCCTTCGGTACTAAGTAGCTGCTTTAGCCTATTGCTTGGATAGCTCAATCTTAACATCCGAATAACCATCAGAAGCAAAGTTTGGCCTTGGCAAAGATTGAGAAGTTGAGAACAACCGATAGGCGCGAATAGCCTGAAGCCTGGCAAGGACTTGCTTATCCGAGAATTGTTTAGTGTCAGGCACTTGATCAATCCAATCATTTGCCCACTTCTCTTTCTTCCTACAGTGGTTGAGGCCCTTGGTTGTGATTACCAGCATTCGCTCCTCAAAGCAGAGTTAGTGCATAACATAATCATAGAATTTCCAACGCCTAAATTCTTTGCTCAGTTCCTTCCCTTCCGGGGTGTTCTCATCCAACTCCACATACAAGACATTCGCAATGTCGCGCTCTATCTTAGCCGAAATAAATTCTTCTATCTCAGAAATCATGGGGAAAAGATCAGTGTTTACGTCCTCTTCAAGAAATACAGGGGCACACCATTGTGCTATGCGCCTTATCTTGAATCAGTGTCCTGGTAGTCCTTTGAAAGGAACTCGGAGCTCTTCATTAGTTTCGGTTGGAATCTTCCTTAGAAATCTTGCATCGTAGACATCCTCAGATTCGCCGTCCGAATCAGAATCGGAGTAGCAGGTTGCTAAAAATCCTTCATCATTTTCTTCTTCTTGCCTTGCCTCAGCAGATGATTGAATTGCAGTGCTAGGCTCTTCGTTAGCATTCGACCTCTCCTCAGCAAGCTGGGAGATGCTAGCAACTTGCTCAGCATTCTGATCCTCAGCGCCATCACTGCTGGGCCTCTCCTCAGCATTTGAAACTTCAGCACCGCCTTTAGCAATGTTAGGACCTTGCTTAGCATTCTGACCTGATCTGGATGTTCCAACATCCACATTCGGGGTAGGCTCTTGAATAGCAACTCCTGCTTGGCTCTCAGGACGTGCAAGAGCATCAAAGACTCCTGCCACCAACAGCGTATTCAAGTCCTTGTCGGACAAAGCGTCATGCTCGGGCAAAGGTGTGGTGATGGGAAGCTGAACAGCTTGCTTCCCTTTGCGCTTAGCGGCTTCTTGAGCCTCATGCTCTGCTGCTAGCCTGGTAGCCTCTTCAGCAGTACACTCAAGCAACATAACAGCTTCCTTTGCTGCTTGCGCATCAGCAGCCTTCTTTGCTGTTCGCTCTTCACTGGTGGCCTTCACTTGTTCAAAATTGCGGTCCCTCGCTTCAAATGTTATCCTTTCCATTTCCTTCTTATACCTTTTCCTCTCTTGCTCCTCCTGGTTCAACTTCCGCTTCCTGTTCCTCTCCCTTAGAATTTTCAACCTTTCAGACAGAGGCTTAGCAGAAAGTGGACTTACATTCCCTTGTGCCTCAGCAGCAGGAGTCTTCTCAAAAGCTTTTTCCGCAGCAGCCGATGTAGCAGATGCAGGCTTATCAGATGTTGCCTTTGCAGAAGCTTCTTTCTATGCGACTTCTTTCTCAGAGGTTTTGACAAGCCTCCTTCTTGTCCTCTTCTTCTTCTCAGGAGAACAACGTCTTTTCTTTTCCTTTTGGGTATCGCAGCTGCAAGCTGACCCAGTACCTGAGCAAGTCGCTCTTCTTGCTTCTTATCAAAAATATCCTCTATCTGCTCTGCGGGCAGATCGCCGAGCTTCTCGATCTCAGTGAGATCTTGAAAGTACTTCTCGGTCTCCACAACCTTCTTGGCAGTAGCAATCTCCTCAGCAGTCATGGGGATTGCATGCTCCAACTGTTGGACTGCCAACTCTGATGGATGCGCGTCATCTGGAGAGGTAGGAATGTTGAGGTCGACATTTGACTTCCCTTTCAGTATGAGTGGGCGGGTCATATCAGCGGGGCCGGCGTCTTCTTCGTTATAGGAATGAAGTCTGTAGGGATCAACGCCTCACCTATGTCTAGCTTGTCCTTCTGAAAGATGGTTTCAATAAGCTTACTTATCTTCAACCCAAAATTCACATTGGATGTGAAAATCCCTTCCTGCTTGATCTTCACATTCTTCTTCGCGTGGTCCGACCAACGCTCGAAAAAGAATTGTGCCCAATTCCCTTGGACTCCATCAGCTAATGCCATCAACACGACATATTTTTTTGCGGATAGTTCCAAATACGACCCCGCATCGCATTGGAACATCTTAATAACTAAATCAGCTAGGAGTCTGAAATCCTCCGAGAACTGATTTGTAGGGGTAGCAACCTTCCATGGGTGCTTCGCGTCCTCTATCACTTCGGGCCTTTTCCATTGTTCCCACCTGGCCTTCATTTCTTCTGTATTTACAACTTTGTAGGTGGCGATGCGTTCGCCTGAGTTACGAAGGCCGAATGTCTTGGCATGAACCTGAGCAGTCATAGTGATCAACGTCCCAAAAATAGAGGTCGTAAACGACTTGAGATCATCGGCTATAACTGCCCTGGCATAGAGGATGAAACCTTAATGGTTCAGCAGATAAATATTGAACAACCTCCTCCTTGGCCAAGATATTCATAACCCAATCTGGAAATTGTACAGCAACAAGAGGTGTGTACAATATCCTGTCCTTCATAATCTAGGCCGCTCTCTTCTGAGCATTAGAGAGCCCCGACTGCTCTTTCTTGCGGGCAAGAGTAACTAAGCGAGCATATGGATATGAATCATCAATATCCTCCTTCTTCACAATCATCGTAAAACCCGGTGCATGCCTTTCATGTACAGGCGTGCCATCGATAGGACGTAAGATTAACTTAGGAAGGTTTTCAGGATGAGTAGGATTTTGGGTAGAAGAGAAAGATTAAGGATTTGTGGACATGCTTGAGAAATTTGAAAGATTCAAAGGAATTTCGAGTGTTTGGAAATTTTTTAGAGAGTTTTGAGAATTTTTGAAAGCTAGGGATTCAGAAATTTAGAGTGTAGAAGGTTTGCAAATTCGATGAAGTACGACTAATATACCTTCTGAGTGCTGGATCTGACGATTGGGGGAGCACCGCTTCAGATCTAATCGACAGTTCAGGAGATCCGAGACTCTTCGTATGGTGCCCCACGCCCCAAAACGCTTGAGTGCTTTTGACGTGTCGGCTCCTGATTTGTTGCAGCCAGTTGCACGCATTAAATACATCGTGTCACATACACTTAGTGGAAAAGTTTGTGCTTTGACTTTCTGAGATTGCTGAGAGTTTGGACTCAGCAATCTGCTAGCATCGGAATCCTTAGCAACGAATAAAGTATTGAGAGCTTGGAATTAGCACTCAAATCCTAGCATCCAACTTGTTGAGTACAATAACATAGCACTCTTACGAAATACTGAGAGCTTGGATTCAGCATTCACTCGCTAGCAAACGTCTGATCCACTTGCTATAAAATAACACTCCTAAGGAACTGCTGAGAGCTGGGACTCAGCATTCACTTGACTCAGCAATCTACTTTTTGCATATTTCAAAGAGTAAGATCACATTACTTAGGACCTGCTGAGAGCTTGGACTCAACAATCCTTTGCTTAGCAACCAAATCTCAGCAACAAGAATTCAGCATCTCAAAAACGTAAGTTGGGATAAGTTTCTCTCCATTTTCTTCGAAAATCAGAGATATAGAAGAATAGAAAGAACGAGAGTTTGAACTCATTCATCCCCATCCCTTTCCAACTCCATGAGGCCTAAATTCAGACATAATTCCTTAAATCTGGCCTCAACAAGCGACATAGTGAAGATATCAGCAAGCTGATCTTCGGTGCATATGTTTTGAACATCGATATCCTACTTCTCTTGATGGTTTTTGATGAAATGATGTCGAATGTCAATATGTTTTATCCTGTAATGATGTACAGGATTTTTAGTAATGCACCTAGCACAATTGTTGTCGCAGTAGATTAACACGCATTCTGGAGCAATATCATAATCTTGAAGTTGCTGTTGCGACTGCTATATATTCTGCTTTGGTTGTAGACGTAGCCACAAAGTGCTGCTTCTTGCTAAACCAATTTATTAGCTTGTGTCCCAGGAATTGGCAGGTGCCGCTCGTGCTCTTCCGATCAATCTTGCACCCTCCAAAGTCTGAGTCTGAATAACCACTAAGTGCTAGCCCATTAGACATTGGATACCAAATTCCTAGACCTTTGATGTGCTTAAGGTATCGAATGATCCGCTTAGCAACATCCAAATACGACTTCTTTGGATTTGCTAGATATCTCGCGCAGACTCCTACGACATAGGAAATATCTGGTCTGCTAGCAGTGAAAGAGAGTCTAATCGATCTTCCCTATCTTGAACCCATTATCTAGCAGGAACTTAGACAAAGTTCCATACCATGCCCTCGGTGCCTGCTTTAAGCCATACAAGGCTTTCCTAAGCCTATAAACTTGATTTCCTTGTTCGAAGCTCGGTGGTTGCTCAACATTGATAAGATCATTATTTTACTCGCTTATCTATATTATTTTCTGCTATTTTATGTAGTTTTATTGAGTTTATATATATATTCTATGCATGAGTCTATATTAGGTGGTATTATGCGCGTCTTGGTGTTTTTGCAGGTTTTAGGCCTACATTCACGAGAAAATCATTCCGAAAGCAATGACGTGTAAGAGTAGCAGTGAAGAGTTCTTCCACAAGAGTAATTTGGGCTATTGGCGTATGGCAATAGATGAAGCTTTGAGTTAGCTCTCCAACGCAACTGAAATCGGGTCAATCGGAGTTTGGGAGAGGAATTTATGGCCAAAACCGTGAGACTGCGCAGAAGGTGCGAGAGACCACGTCGATCGACATGAATCCACATCGATCGATGCCAAAGAGAGATCCACGTCGATTGACGCCAATCCACATCAATCAACGCGGGTCTGCTGGCGCGGGAATTTGATGAAAATCAGATTTATTCATATCTTTAGCCCTAGATTTGATAGGATACTTGGGAAACACGAAACAATTTATTTTTCTTGTAAGTTCTTTACTTTTATGCAATTTAATATGTTTTCTTTTGGATTTCTATCTGCGATGAGTGGCTAGAATCCCTAGCGGGTTCTAGGGGTTGATATTATTAAGGATGCATGTTAGGATTAATTAATTAGGTTCATGATTCCTGTGTTTATTTAATAATTCTAATTTAATTCAAGGACCGAGAGGTGACGATTAATTTAGATGTCTAGCTATTGATAGAAGGACCGAGAGGTGAATATTGATAGTGAGATTAGGAATACATGATACAATCTACACTATCCAATAAGATGTACTAGACTGTAGGAATTGAACTGATTCGCTCATCAGATTGACTAATTTGGTGTACTTGAGACCGAGCGGAGATGGTCACTAATTAGTAATCTAGGATATATTTGCCAAACAAGGAAATATAGCATTATTGCAGTATTCCACCTGTTAAATTAATTGGTTCTACATGTTATCCATAATAAGAATTCTTCCCTAGAATCTGTGTTCTTTTAAATTTGATTTCAAAACATCTTTAATTTTCAAGTATTGTCATCTTTATTTTCCAAATCAAAACCCTGATTTTCTGTTCGCTCAAACAATGAATCTTAGGATCATAATTAGTACATAGAATAGTTTCATTATACAATTCAACTGGATTCGATAACCTTAGGGTTCTTATAAATTTATTTGCCACTATTGCTATAATTAATCTGTAGGTTTTACAGTGATCAAATTAGCACCGTTGCTGGGGAATTGTTAGATTTTATCTTGTTACTAGTTCGTCCTAGAATTTGCTGGATTGAGTTTGATTTTTCTGTACGTGTGCGTGTGTGAGTTTTCGAGTCTGTGTCTCCCATCGATCGACGTCGATCATTTTGCTGCATCGATCGACGTACCCCTAGCATCGATTGATCGATCGACGTGACATCCACGTCGATCGATGCCGAACTAATATTTACCTATTTCCTGTGCAGGTGCATGAACACGCGAGCCAAAGGAAAAACACTCGAGGCCTTTGTCCCTGAAATTGAAGCAACCTGCAGGAAAATCAAAAAGAAAGAAAAAGAAAAACAACGAGAGATGGCTGAGAATCCTGAAGCACCTCTGCAAAATATGACTCCCGAGGAGCAGAGGCAATTTGTGAATGAAGTACAACAGCTGAGAGCACAACTACAAGCAGCCCAGGCTACTCAGGCAGAGCAAGCTGCAAGACTGGCAGAGTTGAACAACAAGCAAATTGTGGTTCCGCAAAGGTCCATCTTGGATCGATTTCTTCCACAGCAAGCGGAGGCCGGATTCAGAGTTGGCATCGATGCCAACAACTTTGAGCTGCACACGGGCTTTATCCAGATGGTGCAGCAAAATCAATTTGCGGGGAGAGCTGTAGAAGATCCATATACCCACCTCAACCAATTCATCGAGGTGTGTAACACTGTGAAGCAGAATGGAGTAACCCTAGATGTAATAAGGATGAGACTGTTCTCGTTCTCACTCAGAGACAAGGCACGGTATTGGTTTGCCTGACTGGATAAGAGTCAAATCGGGACATGGGAGGAGCTTCGAGCAGAGTTCCTTACCAACTACTTCCCACCGAGCCTACTGCTGAAAAGGAAAGCTGCCATTACTACTTTCAAACAGATGTATGATGAGTCACTCTATGAGACCTGGAAGAGATACAAAGAGCTTCTACGACTCTGTCCTGGACATGGCATCGATCTGGAGATGCAAGTGTGCCATTTCTATGAGGGTTTGAATCCTCACATGAAAGAGTTGGTTGATGCATCTGCTGGTGGTATACTGATGAAGAAGAGTGGTGCAGAGAGCATGAGGTTGGTGGCAGACATGGCGCTGAATAGCCACCAATGGCCGATCGATAGACAGATTCCGGTCAAAGCTGTGGAAGCCAAGCCAGAAATTGATGTGGTTGCTGAGGTGAAAAAGCTCCGGGAAGAGATTGAAAAATTGGGCACAGCACAAGCTGCAGCTGTTGCAGAGCCAAGCATGGCTATTGTTCCGGTGGAGGCCGACTACATCAATCGGGGTGCAAGCAGTTCGTCTGGAATTGCCGAGACATAGGTGAACTACATTGGCAGTGGTTATCACAATAACTACCGAGGCAATCAGAGGTATCATTACAACCATGGACGATCTCACCCTGGTTTTTCTTATTCTAACCCTTCTGCTGCAGAACACCCTCCGTCCGGTTTTGATGTAGGTACTGGAGGAGAGATCGTGGAAAGGAAAAATTTGTGCTGGAAGATATGCTCGAGAAATTCATCAAGAGCTCGGATAACCGGTTTGGGAAAGTAGAAACCGAGGTGAAGGGGATGGCCAACCACATACAGCTGATGACGAAACATCTTCAGATGTTGGACACCCAACTGAGCCAAATCGCCACTACTCTCAGCAATCAGCATAAGCCAAGACAGTTTCCAAGTACGACAGAGGTGAACCCTACAAAAGAAAAGCCAGTGAATGTTATTACTCTGAGGTCTGGGACGAACTACAAGGGTCGCGAGACGGCTGTGAACGATTCTGAAGGCGAAAAGGGTTAAAATTATGCAGGGGATGAATCTACGTTGATCGACGGACCTGCCGTATTGATCGATGCAGAAGACAGAGCCATGTCGATCGATGCCACCCTGCGTTGATCGACGCAGAAGTCCGGTCCAGGCGCAAAGCTGAAGCAGTCTGAAGATCAACCCCCTCCTATACCATTTCCACAGCGGTTCGCGAAGCAGAAAGAGGACGAGAAGTTCTCCAGATTTGTGGAGAATCTGAAGGTCAGCATCAACATCCTGTTGATCGAAGCACTGAAGGAGATTCCGGAGTACATGAAGTCCCTCCAGAAATTAATGAGTGAAAAGAAACAATTCATGGAGAACAAGACGGTGAAGATCCACGAGCAGTGCAGCCTGCTACTTTAAAAGTAGGTGCCCATCAAGAGAAGCGATCCTGGATGCTTCTCTATTCCGGTTGAGATTGGGGTACACACGTTCAAGAGAGTACTATGTAACACTGGGGCCAGTATCAACCTGGTGCCGTACTCCATCTACAAGCATCTCAACATCGGAGAGATGAGGCCCACGACGATCACCCTGCAGATGGCAGACCGGTCTGTGTCCCGCCCGAAAGGTATACTAGAGGATGTGCTCATTCGCGTGGGCCATCTCATTTTTCCTGCAGATTTTTTTGGTGCACGAGATGAAGGAGGACGAGAACATGCCCATGATCTTGAGGCGTGAGTTTCTCGACACTAGCACCGCTCTCATTGACTGTCGAGGCGGTGAGATCACACTTCGAGCAAACGACGAGAAGATCACCTTTGTGATCGACAAGAGCAAGAAGAAAGCGGAGTGCAATAGAATCTCCACTACTGAAGAAGAAGATGAGTCTGAAGAGGAAGAAGCAGCTGCCATTGAGTGGGAGAGAGGAAACGAAGGGGTGAAAGTGTCAACTACGCCGCCTTTTTCTGCGATCACCACCATTATCAAAGACCGGAAGGTTTACATGGTGGATGCCAAAGGTCGGCGAGTCTTGAACCGACCTCCCTGGCGGTGATTTGAGGTATCATCGAGCTGCGACGTTAAATCAAGCACTTGTTGGGAGGTAACCCAACCTTTTTCATGTTTCCCTTTTTAATTTTCGTTTTTTTATTTCGAATTTCTTTTATTTTTGCGTTAACAGTTATTTTGCAGTTTAATAAAAAAGAGGAATTGGAGTACAGCTCGATGTCGATCGACGCAGCTTGGCAGCGATCGACGCTGAGCAGCCGGCCGACGGGATGCACTTGATCCGAGGAGCGAGGATCAACAAGAAGGCTTCACATTGATTGACGCTCTCCTGCATCGATCGATGCAAAGTGCTAACAAGAAATTATTCCACGTTGCGCGATATTCGAAGACTCCGGGGGATAAAAATTTGATGTCTGAGATCAATTATCAGGTATCGTTCCCTCTTTTGTCTGATTTTCAAACTTATTCCACTCTTCGAGTTGGAAATAAGTTTGGGGGGATGTGGAGAAGAGATGAAACGTTCTATCTTTTATTTATTCTGCTTCGTATTTAATTTTTGCCCTAAATTTTATTTTTATTCTATTTTGTGGGGAAAATTTTTGAGTTTTGAGATAACCTGAATGAGATTGTAAGATTAGAATCGGTTGAGGGTTAGTCTAAATTGATTGTAATTATGGTTAGATGCCTATGAATGTAGAATACCGCATGATAGGATTGATTTGACACTTATGCTTGCATGCTGATTGAGCTGATTTGAAATTGACCGTGGAAGAAAATTTTAAACCCTTGTGTGAGAAATTTGAGCCTTTAATTCGTTTGATGTGAGATTCACATGTGTGTTTTGATTTCTCTAGAACTTGCCTATTTTCCCTAGTTAGCCACTTTTGAGCCTATACTATATTTTTCTTTCCTTGTCTATGAGATTAAGAAGAAGTATTGATTTCGCTCATGTCTTAAGTTGTGGTATATGGGGTGGAATGATTGTGAGATGGAGATAAGAAAATATAAATTAGTGGTGAAAATATGTATGAAAAAGAAGCTCAAAGAAATTATTAGAATTCTCATAAGCACTCTGAAAAGATAAGAATACAAAAAATTATGTAAAGAGCATAAGAGATTCAAAATGAGCTAGAAAAAAAAAGAAAAGAGTTGTGTATTTGTTGATATATTTGAGCAGATGAGGTGGATGATGATTGAGAGTGGTTGTAGTTTGTTGAGTTGGCCACTTAGTGGATTCTAGTCACTTGACCATATTTCCCTACCTTATCAGAAAAAGCCTACATTACAACCTAATGAAAGTCCTTTTTTATTCTAGACTTGTGTGCACATTCTAGCAATGGAGATATTAGAAAATTTGCAACCCTATGGTAGAAATTTCTTCATACATGTTGTTGAGTGCTTTCATCTATACCTTAAACACTTGAGAGTCGAGCGATACACTTCTTGTGAGTTCTTCCACAGTTGATCAATTTTCTATCTCTTTCAAATTGCTTGTGTGTAGTGGATTTTTGATTCTTGACTGTGATAAATCTTGTGAGGCATTGCCCTTTAATCGCATGATCTTTTGATTTCTTTCTTGCCTATTGATTGAGGACAATCAAACGTTCAAGTTTGGGGGTTGATAAGCTCATTATTTTACTCGCTTATCTATATTATTTTCTACTATTTTATGTAGTTTTATTGAGTTTATATATATATTCTATGCATGAGTCTATATTATGTGGTATTATGCGCGTCTTGGTGTTTTTGCAGGTTTTAGGCCTAAATTCACGAGAAAACCGTTCTGAAAGCAGTGACGTGTAAGAGTAGCAGTGAAGAGTTATTCCACAAGAGTAATTCGGGATATTGGCGCATGGAAATGGATGAAGCATTGAGTTAGCTCTCCAATGCAACTGGAATCGGGTCAATCTGAGTTCGGGAGAAGAAGTTATGGCCAAAACCGTGAGACTGCGCAGAAGGGGCGAGAGACCACGTCGATTGGCGTGAATCCACATCGATCGATGCTGAAGAGAGAGCCACGTCGATCGACGCCAATCCACATCGATCGACGCGGGTCTACTAGCACGGGAATTTGATGAAAATCGGATTTATTCATATCTTTAGCCCTAGATTTGATAGGATACACATCCACCCCTATAAATACTTAGTAAATTTGACTTTTTCAGAGGAGCTAATATATGCATCATCATATTTTTCAGTTTTTAGAGTTTTGAGACTTGGGAAACACGAAACACTTTATTTTTCTTGTAAGTTCTTTACTTTTATGCAATTTAATATGTTTTCTTTTGGATTTCTATCTGCGATGAGTGGCTAGAAACCCTAGCGGGTTCTAGGGGTTGACATTATTATGTATGCATGTTAGGATTAATTAATTAGGTTCATGATTCCTGTGTTTATTTTATAATTCTAATTTAATTCAAGGACCGAGAGGTAATGATTAATTTAGATGTCTAGCTATTGATAGAAGGACCGAGAGGTGAATATTGATAGTGGGATTAGGAATACATGATACAATCCACACTATCCAATAAGATGTACTAGACTATAGGAATTAAACTGATTCGCTCACCAGATTGACTATTTTGGTGTACTTGAGACTGAGCGGAGATGGTCACTTATTAGTAATCTAGGTTATATTTGCCAAACAAGGAAATATAGCATTATTGCAGTAATCCACCTGTTAAATTAATTGGTCCTACATGTTATCCATAATAAGAATTCTTCCCTAGAATTTGTGTTCTTTTAAATTTGATTTCAAAACCTCTTTAATTTTCATGTATTGTCATCTTTATTTTCCAAATCAAAACTCTGATTTTCTGTTCACTCAAACAATGAATCTTAGGATCATAATTAGTACATAGGATAGTTTCGTTATACAATTCCCCTGGATTCGATAACCTTAGGGTTCTTATAAATTTATTTGTCACTGTTGCTATAATTAATCTGTAGATTTTGCAGTGATCAAACATACACTTCTTCTTTGAGCTCACCATTAAGAAAGACACTTTTCACATCCATCTGCAGGACTGAAAACTCATTATGGGCTGCATATGCGAGGAATAACCTTATTGCTTCTTGTCGGGCTATCGGAGAAAACGTCTCATCATAATCAATTCTTTGCATTGCTTGTATCCTTTGGCTACTAGACGTGTGATATGTGCATAATTTGTACTATTTTTGGAATATGAATTGAATGATTTGATGAGGATTAGGTGCACAAATCACACACATATATATTCTTTTCATTGATTTTCCTTCACTTGGTGTTCTAGAGTTGTTTTGAGTGTGCAGGACATAAAATGTGCTAAAAACTCGAGTTTTGGAGCAAAATTGTAGCTGAGGGTGAAGTAAATCCCGTTCGGGACACACACATCCCGTTTGGGACTGAAAAAGGGGCAAAAAGGCAGAAATTCGAGGCCCATCCCGTTCGGGACAGGTTGATCCCGCTCGGGACCCATGCTCGGGAGGCTCCAGTGCGCTCAGAACTCGAAAATTGGGCGTGAATTTGAGGAAAAATGGGAAGGTCGTAGCCCATCCCATTCGGGACCTATCCATCCCGTTCGGGACCCGTCGGGTTTCTTCTGTGTGAAGTTTAATCCATCCCGCTCGGGATGGAAATTTTCAAAGGGAGATCCTGTTCGGGATCGAACTGTTGGGGCTGCGGATTTCTCAACTATAAAAGGCCAAGGGGTGTCACAAAATAAGGGTTCAACTTTTGAAAACCCTAGAGAGAAAAAAAACGAAAAGGGAGCGAATTTCACGTCTAAAGGCTGAGAATCGAAGGTGGAAGGAAGTCTTGGAAGCTAGAATTGAAGACTCATCTTAAACACTAAGCTTTCTTGTTTTCTCTTCCTCTTCTATGATTCAAATTGGGATTTTGATGTTTTTCATTATATTCATGAGTAGCTAAACTCATCGTTGAGGATTTGGATGTGATTGGGATTGATTTGAATATTGTATGGATTTGAGTAATTGATGTTTTCAAGGGTTTGATTATTATTGTGGATTTGAATTTGTATTCCTTTCATGATTGATCACCATGTGTTGGAAAGTATGCCTCAATGAACTAACTTGATAGGTTTGTTAATTAGAGGGGATTGCAATAATAGTTAGGTGTTGTTTCATTTAGAAGATAGGTGAATTGACATCTAGGTTATTAAATTCTTGAGCTTTTGGGAGTTAATCGATATTCACATACCTAGACTTAGGTTGAAATTGAGATTAATCTACGGTTGTTGCACCGGTACTAAGGGTAATAACTAGAGTTATGTGAATTGACCCAAATCATCTTATTGAAATTGTTTTGTAAAGTTAGCAAATCCAAGCATATTCGTAATCTACCCCAATCCATCCTATGTTCCTCAACTATTTTCTCTGTGGTAATCTTAAGAAAGTTGTTTAGTATTTCATTTAATTGTTACATTAATCTTTAGAATTTTAGGTAGTTTAAAATTGATCATTCAAAATCATTTTATCGCGTTTAGATATTAAGTTCCATTATCAATCCCTTTTACTTAAATAACGGGCGAATTGAGTCTTCGTGTTCGATAATTTTTACTTGATGAAAATACTGCATCAAATTTTGGCGCCGTTGCCGGGGACTTAAGGTGTAGGTCGTTGTTTGATATTAGGGGATTTACGAGCTTGGTAGTCTAGATTTATTATATAGTTACTTAATTCTAGTTCTTGCTGGTGCAGGTGGTGCATGATTACAAGGGCTAAGGCAAAGAAAATACAAGAACAGGCAGCACAGGTAGTAGTGAAAGAAGACATGGCTGAGGAAGATCAAAGGAATGATAGACAGCTGATCGAGAATCTGCAAAGGCAGCTGGAATAAGTCCGAGCCCAAGTTAACAATAACGCGGGGGAACGGGAGCGTAGAGAAGAAAGGAGAAATCTTCTTCAAAATCTGTTCCGACCTTCGAGGGGAGAATCTACTGATGGATTCAATTTGCGGACTGACGCTACTCATTTCGAGATCACACCCCAGCTTGCTCAGATGGTACAGAAGAATCAATTCGGAGGGAAACCTAATGAAGATCCGAACAATCATATCACGCAGTTCCTGGAGGTAGCAGACATGATAAAGATTAACCAAGTCCCCCAGGAGCAAATCAGGATGTACCTATTTTCCTTCTCCTTGAAGGACGAAGCTAAGTCGTGGTTGATAGGATTGAAAAAGAATGAGATAAGAACATGGGCAGATCTGAAGGAGAAGTTTTTGCTGAAGTATTTCCCACCAGGGCTGACACTGAAAAAAAAGGCAGAAATTCAGGCATTCAGCCAGCAATATGATGAGCCGTTGTACGAGGCATGGGACAGGTTTCGAGAGATGCTGAGAAATTGTCCAAAACATGGGATGTCTGATGCAGAAATCATTTGCCTCTTTTATGTTGGAGTAGATAATGACACACAACTCCGACTGGATAATATTGGTGGAGGAGACTTCCTTGATCTGGAGGAAGATGAGGCCATGAGGGCGATCGAAAAGCTGGCCGAAAACAGTTACAAGTGGCCGAAAGAAAGAAGGGATTATAGAGTTGTGAAGAGCGTCGCTGCTACAAGAGATCAGGAAGCGATGAAGGAAAAAATGGCTTCTTTTGAGACAAAGATGGATCTTCTTCTTTTGGATAGAGCTCAACAGCAACAACATCAAATGGGGAGTTCCTCAAAGGGAGGAACTCAGATTCCAAATCAGTGCAGCGAGATGGCTTCTTTGGAAACAAAGATGGATCTTCTTCTTTTGGACAGAACCCAACAGCAACAGCAGCACATTGGGAGTTCCTCAAGGGGAGGAACTCAGATCCCGAATCAATACAGTGAGATGGGACAATTGGAAGCCCAGTCAGTTGATGATGTGAACTACATTGGCAGAGGAAATTATGGGAACTACCGAAGGCCATACTATCAGAATGATAACCCTCCATATCATCCCAATAACCGATTCCACCCGAATCTATCTTATAGGAATCCGAATAATGCTATGAATCCACCTCCTGGGTTTGAGCAGCGAGGAGAAAGATCGAATCAAGGGAATGGGGGTGATAATCTGAGGAGGCAGTATGGGCAGCAGGACAGAAGAGGACAAAGTTCGAGAGAAGAGAAACTTGAGAAGAGATTTGATAAATACAACAGTATGATGACAGAAATGCAGAATCAAATCTCTACGATTGCTAAGCATGTGAGAGGGAGTCATAAGCAGGGGCAGTTTCCCAGCGATACTGAAGCCAACCCGAAGAAGAATTGCAGTGTTATAACCACAAGAAGTGGTAGGTCATATGATGAGCCTAGTAACCCCACAACGGGTAAAGACAAACAAGGGCACCAGGATAAAATTTCAGAAGAAGAGGAGATTGAAATAGAAGTGACTCCCCAGCTAGTCAAAACACAAAAGGGGAGCACATCTGAGGAAATTTCCAAGGGAAGCAACATACCCTTTCCTCAAAGACTTGCGAAGAATAAGTTGAGCAAGCAATTTGCCAGGTTTCTTGACCATTTGAAAAAGGTGCAGATTAACTTGCCACTGCTGGAGGTTTTGCAAGATATTCCTGGGTATGCCAAGTTCCTGAAGGAATCGGTGACAAAAAGAAGGAGATTTGGAGAGTTCGAGACAGTGAACTTGTTTGAAGAGTGCAGTGCAGTGATCCAGAAAAAGATGCCTATCAAGAGGCAAGATCCGGGGAGTTTCACCATCTCCTGTGTCATTGGTGGGTTGGAGTTTGGCCATGCACTGTGTGATTCGGGTGCGAGCATTAATCTGATGCCGCTATCTATCTTCAATAGACTGCAAATTGGGGAGATCAAACCCACTACCATTACTCTCCAAATGGCAGATCGCTCTCTATCACAACCGAAAGGAATTGTAGAAGATGTTCTGGTCCGAGTCAAGGACTTTATATTCCCAGCGGACTTTGTAGTTCTGGATATGGAGGAAGACAAGAATGTGTCGTTAATTCTAGGGAGACCATTCCTGCGCACTAGAGGAGCCTTGATTGATGTGAGGGAAGGAGAGCTGACTCTCCGTTTCAACGACCAGAAGATTACATTCTCCATCTCAGATGCAATGAAGAAGCACGAGGACAGGTATGACGAGTGCAACAATATTGAGGTAATATCTTTCCCTTTGTCTTTTGGTCATGAGAAGAAAGATGCTTTGGAGGAGGTTATTCATGACTCTCTGCACTCTAACCTTAATTTTGATGAGCTTTATGAGATTTGTGATGAGTTGCTAGAGATGGTGAAAGCGTTGGAAGATGCACCAGAGGTCAAACCAAAGATGGATTTGAAGTTTCTGGAATTGAGGACTCAGGAGGAGGAGCTAGAGGCAAGATTGAAGCAGGAACAGAGCAAGAACGAAGCCCCAGTGGTGGAGTTGAAGGAATTGCCAGATAGCCTCCGATACATCTTCCTCGGGGAGAAGGACACGTATCCAGTCATTATCAACTCTGCATTGTCTGACTTGGAGATTGAAAAACTGAAAAGGGTCCTGAGGATGCACAGATCAGCTATAGGGTGGCAGATTTCCGACATAAGGGGGATCAGCCAGTCTATTGTGATGCATAAAATTATTCTGGAAGAAGGGAGCAAGCCAAAAAGACAACCTCAAAGGAGACTGAATCCGAATATGCAAGAGGTGGTGAAAAAGGAGGTGATGAAGCTGCTGGACAATAATATCATCTATGCTCCGAGTGATAGTGAGTGGGTCAGCCCGACTCACATGGTTCCGAAGAAAGGGGGATTCGACAAGGTTATCAAGCCTGGAGGAGAAGAAGTGATTGAGAGACCAACTACCGGATGGCGTTTTTGCATTGATTACAGGGCTTTAAATAATGCTACTCTTAAAGATCACTTTCCGTTACCCTTTATTGATCAAATGCTTGACCGTCTTGCAGGAAAGTCTCATTATTGCTTCTTGGATGGATACTCTGGATACAATCAGATTGTGGTGGCACCTGAAGACCAGCACAAGACAGCCTTCACTTGTCCCTACGGGATTTTCGCCTATCGGAGGATGCCCTTTGGGCTGTGCAATGCACCGGCGACTTTTCAAAGGTGTATGATGTCCATCTTTCATGGTCTTATTGAAAATATTATGGAAGTCTTTATGGACGATTTTTCTGTGTTTGGTTTGTCTTTTGATGATTGCTTAGAGAATTTAAAAACTGTGTTGCAGAGATGTGAGGAGACTAACCTTGTATTAAATTGGGAAAAATGTCATTTCATGGTTAGAGAGGGAATCGTATTAGGACATAAGGTATCTAGTAGGGGGATAGAGGTTGATAAGGCTAAAGTGGTAGCAATTGAACAACTCCCCTTGCCTAAGACAGTTAAAGGGGTTAGGAGTTTCTTGGGACATGCTGGGTTCTATAGGAGATTTATCCAAGATTTTTCCAAGATAACTAAACCCTTGTGTAGTCTGCTAGAGAAAGATGTCCCCTTTGAATTTAGTGAAGACTGTGTGAATGCTTTTGAGAGGTTGAAAATGATGGATTTATATACTGAAAGCATTATGATTGGTATATTATGTACAAGGTTTATTGGTTAATATACTGGGAATCATAATTGTTGTATGTTCATCTCCTGTCTGAATTAACAAACATGTGTCGCAAACACTATTATCCTCTTATCTCGTCGATAGGGAGATCATACGGTGTGTAGAAGATCACGGAAGATCGTATGGATCGTTTGACCTAGCGAGAAATAAATAGTCATCACAGCTGAGACAGTTCCAGGATAAACTGTCGGTGTAGGCTGCAGCATATGCGGATAAGCATCTTATCTTGGATGTCTTGGTATGCTGGTGTGGGGTACATATTGATGAGGACCTAAGTCGAGATCGATTCTTTTATCTGACATTAAAAGAATCTAGATCTTTATGACTCGATGGAATCTTAAACCTATATGAGGATACAGAAGTATACATATATTGTATGTCACTTTGAGTTGTAGAAAAGGTTCTAGTTGAACCTGTTCTTCTGCGGTCTTGGGTGACATCAATCTGTGTATGACTGTCTGGTATCTGAACTAGGTAACCACATCCAGTATAGGATGGTGACATTCCCTGAACAGCTCAAAAGGTTCGTTATGCTAAAGTCCTGAAGGCTGATTAAGTTCAAGCATAAGTGAAAAGGTTTGAGTGGATTGATTCAGGAATTAAAGATGTTAATTAATTAAATAGCTTGTCAGAGCTTAAATTAATTAACGAATGTCTGTAACCTTAAATGTGGGGATAAACCGAGTCCAATGCAACCCGTTCCTCAAACGTGGTAGCAAATAGGTAGGACAATATTGATTCTTTGGTGGCATGAATCAATATTAATTAATTAATTATATTCTGGGTTGAATATGGGAATTAATTAATTGATAGGCCTTATTTGCTATTTGCATTCTGGTCCCTGGTCTGGCCCATGATAACTCAAGCCCAATAGAAGCCAAGAATTTCCTATAAATAGGCCTCAGTACCTCAGAACTCAGTACACCTACTTCTCATAAGATCACAAGTTGCACACAGCAAACCAGAGCATTGGGAGCTGTGAGTGATCGATTGAGATTGAGATACGAGGAGGAAATTCTGCTTCTCAACCGGGCAAGGGATCTGATAGAATAATCTTCACCAGATTTTCAGATCGAGTTGGGATACAGATCAGAAGATCAGATCAGGAGGATTCTTCTTCTCTATCCTCTTTATTTTCGAAAATATTGATTTATTTTCTTAAGATTAATTTCCTCAATCTGTTAGGAAATTAAATCTTGGTGCGTGGGAAGGATCAAAGGGCATCTCCGCTCACGCGTTCTTCATCGTTCTTCAATCCAGGTATTCCGCATAACCTTCTTATGCATAATAATATAGGAGTATGCTAGGATTGTTCATAGGCATAGCAATTTATTTTTGATATTCCAATTAACGATCCTTGGCAAACGGACTTCGTGATTCAGTTCACGAATCCCTTCAGAAAAATGCATTAGTAACAGCTCCTGTGTTAGTGACTTTAGATCGGGAGGAGGATTTGTTTTAATGTGTGATGCTAGTGACTCTGCTGTGGGGGTAGCTCTGGGACAGATTAGGGACAAAATTTTTAGAGTTATTGCCTATGCTAGCAAAACACTAAATCCTGCTCAATTGAATTACACTGTGACTGAGAAAGAATTACTTGCTGTTGTTTATGCCTATGATAAGTTTCGTTCTTATTTAATAGGCGCAAAATCTGTAGTTTACACTGATCATGCAGCAATTAGGTACTTGTTTGCTAAGACTGATTCGAAGCTTAGGTTGCTTAGATGGATTTTGCTTTTACAAGAATTCGACATGGAAATTAGGGATAAGAAAGGTTGTGAGAATGTAATTGCAGATCATCTTTCTAGGTTAGAGAATCCAGTTGAGGGTGACAATCAGGATAGGTTGATTAAGGAAGATTTTCCTGATGAGAGGATTATGACTGTAGCTGTTGCTAGTGTTCAATGGTATGCAGATTTCTGTAATTTTTTGGTTGCAGGTGTATTACCTCCTG
Organism: Plectranthus barbatus; assembly: GCA_026898455.1. Taxonomy (NCBI): domain Eukaryota; kingdom Viridiplantae; phylum Streptophyta; class Magnoliopsida; order Lamiales; family Lamiaceae; genus Plectranthus; species Plectranthus barbatus. Next base: position 246,639 of record JAPKLW010000134.1, on the reverse strand, counting down.
ATTTGGAGCCCTATCAGCGGAAGAAATTTCTGAAGGAGGCCAAGTACTACTACTGGGAAGAACCGTACCTGTTCCGCATGTGTGCTGACGGTATCATCCGTAGGTGTGTTCATCAGAGCGAATGGGGGAAGATCATAGAAGAATGCCACCATTCGGTAAGTGGGGGTCATTTTGGTGCGAATCGAACCGCATTGAAGGTACTATCTTGCGGTTTTTATTGGCCTTCTATTTTTAAAGATTGTATTGCTATGGTTCGAGCTTGTGATAGATGTCAGAAGATGGGGAATATAACCCGAAGGGATGAGATGCCCCAAAAGATCTTTATTAAGGTGAATATATTTGATGTTTGGGGCATTGACTTTATGGGCCCTTTTCCACCATCGTTTGGGTTTAATTATATTCTTCTTATTGTGGACTATATGTCTCGATGGGTAGAGGCCATACCCACTGTTACTAATGACTCTCAAGTGGTGCTTAAGTTTTTGCAGGCTTTAGTTGCTCGGTTTAGCATTCCCAGAGCTTTGGTGAGTGATGGCGGCAGTCACTTCTGCAAAAAACTCATGGATAAACTTCTGGCAAGATATGGGGTGCGACAACGAGTAACAACAGCCTATCATCCTCAAGCCAATGGGCAGGCAGAGCTGGCCAATCGAGAGATCAAGCAGGTGCTGGAGAAGACGGTATTGAGTCGGAAGGACTGGAGTAAGCGACTTGATGAGGCTTTATGGGCCTACCGGACAGCCTTCAAGACACCCATCGGCATGTCCCCATACCAATTGGTTTATGGCAAATCCTGCCATCTTCCGGTTGAAGTTGAGCATAAGGCGTTTTGGGCCATCAAGACATTGAACTTGGATTTTCTGAAAGCTCAAGGGGACCGGGTGCAGAAGTTGAATGAGCTCGATGAGTGGAGACACGAGGCATATGAGAGCACAAAGTTGTGCAAGGAGAGAGCCAAACGATTTCATGACCGACAGATTTGAGTGAAGAAGTTCTACAAAGGTGATATGGTTCTTCTCTTTAATTCTCATTTGAAATTATTTCCGGGTAAATTCTGTTCTCGTTGGACAGGGCCATACAAGGTGCGAGAAGTGTTGGAGAATGGGACTTTGGAATCGGAGACTGAAGATGGCCACTACTTCAAGGTGAATGGGCACCAGGTTAAGCGATTTCACACTTCCAAGCAACCTCGAGCTGTGAATGAAATCTCCCTTGCATAAAGGTAAGTAGGTAAGTTCGTCGAGCTCCCGACGTTAAACGCAGCGCTTCTTGGGAGGCAACCCAAGCTCGATTTACTTATCTTGTTTCATTAATAGAGTAGCATGCATTTGTTTTTATATTGTTTTGCATTGTATCAAGTTTGGGGAGAACTCTGTGTTACTAATGTTGTTGTAAGTTGATTGGAGTGACGTAGGGACGAAAACACTTCATTTTGGGGGAAAATTATGCGAAGGGCCGTGAAAAATCCCGAGCGGGACCACCTTGTCCCGTTCGGGATGCAAAAAAAGCCACAATACGCTACCAGCCGAGACCTATCCCGAGCATAACCATCATGTCCCGTTCGGGACTCGTAACTTTTTGACGTATCCCGAGCGGGAGCTTTGCATCCCGCTCGGGATGGAATTGTGCGAGAAAGGCCGAAAACACCGTAGGCTATCCCAAATGGGATCCTGTTGTCCCGTTCGGGACCGGGTTGGTTGACGCCGCAAACTGGGCCGGTTCAGACCGTCCCGAGCGGGATAGGGTTGTACCGCTCGGGATGGGTCGCGATTCTATAGATAAGAGCCGCGCGGGATCAGATTTTTTCCCCTCTTTCTCTCTACCGAACGGTACCCTTTCTCTTCCCCTTGATTTCCTTCGATTTTCCGGCAACAATAAGGTAATTTCTACCCCTATTTCATGTTTATTTCCTGTTTTGGTTAAATTGTTGAAGTTTAAACGGTTAATTTGGGGGATTTATGGTGTTTGGAGTTCTAGCCTAGGGTTTTATGATTTATGCACGTTAGATGTTTGATATAATGCCCCAATGCATGTTTTGTGTTTGAATTCTACATTTATTGCGATTAATGGGCATAGTTCTTGATTGTAAACTTGATTGATTGAGATTTTTGGTGAAACTTGGGGGTTGTTGATGCTACTTGCAATATGTGGGGTTGACTCTACATCGTTAAACTGTGATTGTACTCATATGAATGGTGGGTTATTGATCTTGCTATGATGATTTTGCATGGATATGATTTATGGTGAGGGATTTTTTGGTGCTTTGAAGTTTGGATATACATGGAATGTGTTGGAGATTGATTTCTGGTCTGACTTTTGCAGAGAACATGGCACCCAGACGCCCATCTAATTTCATCGATGATGAGTACAAAACACTGAAGGCTTTAAGCAAGTATGTGGTTAACGGTTCTAAATACCCCTGCCCTGTTACTCTTACCACCTTGGGAATTCAGGAGGATGTTGAGACCTTGTTGAGGAATATTTGTTGGGACACTTTGCTTGACAAAAGGTGGCCGGCATTTGAGGAGCAAACGAGAGAATTTTTGGCTTCCGCTTCTGTGTGAAGGAGCCCCGGAAACTGGCCGAGCCACCTCACTTTCAAAATGGAGGGCAAAAGCTACACTTTGGAGCGCAAGGAGTTGGATGCTATTTATGGTTGTGACGAGGACGCGAGATATGTCCCCGAGGAGGGCTTCCATCCCAAGGATTTCTGGCAAATGATTTCCGGTGAGAATGTTGTGGGCACTCTACGGATGAAGCTGGTTAAGGGCTCTCTCATTAGGAGCCCGATCCTGCGTTATATCCACAAGAGCATTGCTACCTCCGTCTCCGGCCGCCATGAGAGCAACAATGTCATCATATCGGAGCTTTTTCTGCTCCATTTCCTACTTGCTGGAGCCCCCTTCTCCATGGCTGCTGTGGCCATGGACAACTGGAGCCGACCTCCCACCCGCACCAACATTTACTGTAGGGGCCTGATCACTCCCATCCTCGACCACTTCCAGATTCCGAGGAGAAGGATGGAGGTGCCACCGTCTGTGGTGGACCTCCCGGTTCTTACCTTGGCAAAATACATATCCGTCCTCCGGGAGAATGCCTTTTTGTATAAGGTAGTGGGCGACGCCTGGTTGCTGTTGCCTAATACTGCTGCCACCACCATTAATGCTCCTGATTCCGAGACGAACCATTTGCTGGACTCGCCCGCGCATAGAGCCATATGGTACAGAAAAGGTCGGGATGGGACATATGGGAGTTATGAGCACACTATCCCTGTCCAGGAGGACAACGAGGAAGAGTCCAATGATGAGGAGGAGCCACAGCGCGAGCAGGGCACCGGGACGTCTTCAGCTGGAGCCCGTCGCCCTTGGCGGACTGAGATGATGGAGATGATGCAGAGCATGTCCTCTTCTATGGCCGGACAAGATATGAGGATGGCCGGCTTGGCTACTGAGGTGACAGGACTGAGAGCTGATATGGGTGCCCAGAGAACTTGGATGGAGCAAAGGTTTGATGGAGTGAACACTAGATTATCCGGCGTCGAGACTGAGCTCAATGACTTGATTGCTCAGTTCCCTGCTTACTATCAGAGGCGTAGGAGGAATGATGATGCTCCGGGCTCTACCCAGCAGTGATCACCGTCTTTCCGCCTTTTCAAACTTAGTTGTCTTCGGACTAAGTTTGGGGGGGTTGGACGGAAGCCGGTTCTCCCTTTATCCCTAACTTTTTACTTGCTATGTTGGAACTGATTTACTTGCTTTCTTATTGTACTGAGTTTTTAGTTAGTTAACTTAGGATTCATTTGATGTAGTTATCTTGAAGTATTTCGATTTGGTTGTAAAATGATTAATCTTTGACTGATGGAAGTTGGTGATATTTGAAAATTGTTGGTATTTGCTGTTTGCTATGGTGATGATACAGGTGGATAGAGCTTTAACAAGCGAAACTATGCCGAAATTTTTGTTTTCTACCTGGTAAACTATCGAAAGTGGGGTACACACACTCTTACATTTAACTCTCACACTTAGCATGAATTGAATGATTTATTCTGAATTTGAGTACTTGCAAGTGAGGTGTGCTTGATTGTGATAACTTAGGCTTGAGATTGAATTCGTGACGAGGCATGAACATGATTTGAATTGTTTGAGCTCATGATAGGGCGGAATAACTTGAAATTGATGCATGCTTTTGGTTGAACAAATTTGGCATTTGACGTCATGTTATATTAATGCTTAGAACTCAACAACTTTAAACTTGTGAGGTTTGAGCCTAATGAGTCCATTTTATCTCATTTTTGATTTGTTGTGAGAGGCGAGCACAAGTGGAATGAGTAGAGTTTGTCAATGCCACGTAGTTTAACATGTTATATTGAACTAGAAAATGATCTTAGACCATTCTTTCTTAGTACATACCTTTGATATTATTGGAGTAAAAGGTGGAAACATAATTGCCCTAACCATTTTTTCGGAGCCACTTTGAGCCTTGAATTCTTTCATGTGTGTTTAGGAACAAGTTGTGGGTTGGGATGAGTTGAGATAAGAAGAAGTGAGTGTTTGGATTGAATTCTCGGTGTGATTTGAATTAATGATTGAAATATATATATATATATATATATATATATATATATATTGTGTGGGAAAGAGAAAAAGAAAAGCGAAAAGAAAAAAAGAAAGAAAAGAAAAATAATTGGAAGAAGGTTTGAATGCATATTCAGGAAAAAAAGAAACAAAGTGAGAACTCATCAGATTGTAGAAGAGAAGTATGCACGTATGTGTTGAAGGGTTGATTGGTTGAATTTTGAGAAAAGGGTTGGGATGAATGAGTCACTTTTGCCTAAAATACCCTACCTGTTAGTAAGCCACGTTACAACCCGATAAAAGTCCTATTTGATTCTAGAACGATGTTTCAATGTGAACAAATGTGGCAGAGATGAACGATATGAATGAAACTTGTGTACTTGTGCTTGAGTGAAAGAAAGGAAATTTTTTTACCTTATACAGCTGAGTATGAGTGTTACACCTTATATGATCACATGCCGGTAAGGTTGAGTTCTTTGCATTAATCTAAACATGGTAGATAATGAAAACTTTGTGAGATTGAAATGTGCACTGATAGATAGTGGTGAGCCGTGAAGCATTGCACCAAGCGAATGAAAATCTAGTTTTTGTTTATGATTGAGGACAATCAAAGGTTTAAGTTTGGGGGGTTTGATATGTGCATAATTTGTACTGTTTTTAGAATATGAATTGAATGATTTGATGAGGATTAGGTGCACAAATCACACACATATCTATTCTTTTCATTGATTTTCCTTCACTTGGTGTTCTAGAGTTGTTTTGAGTGTGCAGGACATAAAATGTGCTAAAAACTCGAGTTTTGGAGAAAAATTATAGCTGAGGGCGAAGTAAATCTCGTTCAGGACACACACATCCCGTTCGGGACTGAAAAAAGGGCAAAAAGGCAGAAATTCGAGGCCCATCCCGTTCGGGACAGGCTGATCCCCCTCGGGACCCATGCTCGGGAGGCTCCAGTGCGCTCAGAACTCGGAAATTGGGCGTGAATTTGAGGAAAAATGGGAAAGCCAAAGCACGTCCCGTTTGGGACCCGTCGGGTTTCTTTAGCGTGAAGTTCAATCCATCCGGCTCGGGATGGAAATTTTCAAAGGGAGATCCCATTCGGGATCGAACTACTGGGGCTGCAGATTTCTCAACTATAAAAGGCCAAGGGGTGTCACAAAATAAGGGTTCGACTTTTGAAAACCCTAGAGAGAAAAAGGCACGAAAAAGGAGCGAATTTCACGTCTAAAGGCTGGGAATCAAAGGTGGAAGGAAGTCTTGGAATCTAGAATTGAAGACTCATCTTAAACACTAAGCTTTCTTGTTTTCTCTTCCTCTTCTATGATTCAAATT
>JAPKLW010000134.1:198911-225733 GCA_026898455.1 Plectranthus barbatus | reverse complement strand
CTAAGCTATCAACTGGAGAAGGGAAACTTAGCCAGATTTCCCAACAACCCACTTGGTTCCAATAACACTTTGATGTTCGGGTGTGTCCACAAGATCCCGTACATGATTGCGCGTGAACTCTGCTAGCTCCTGTTGCATAGCATTCACCCAATCTGGAGATTGTAGAGCATCTTCAACTTTTGTAGGCTCTTCATGCGATATATAGCACGCTAGCATCGCATTTTCTTGTCGCGTCCTGACTGGATCATTGACGTCATCAATGACAGCGTCTAGGGGGTGATCACGTAGCCATCTCGGTCTTGGATTGCTGGTTGTTGGGGTTGCATTGCTAGCTTCGCCTGCTGAATTGTTATTTGATAGAACATTCTCCTCAGCAATCACCTGGGGTTCAGCATTCTGCACCTCAACATTTGGCATCTCAGCAACAGGAATCTCAGCATTTTGGACTTCAGCATTCTGGACTTCAGCATTCCGGATCTCAGCATCTGGATTCTCAACATCTTTGTAGGTCCCGAAATATCAGAGTCGTCGTGTAGATAACTTAACATGAAATGCAGCGGAATAGTTTTATATCTCTTGCACTTAGCGTTGTTTTCCAAAAGTTAGTTAGCTCAAGTTATGTTTTAAGTTTGTGTTCAGATATACTCTAGCAACTTTGTTGCTAGGTTTCAAAATGATCTAGGACAGTAATATAATAAAACAGTAAATGAACACGAGATTTTATAGTGGTTCGATCTAAATAGATCTACGTCCACTCCTTAGCCGAAACGCTAAGAATTTCACTAGAAAAGTATACAAACAGTACAAGGATTCGCCAACACTTGCAGTAGGCGGTGAACTTTCAAACCGGCCACAACACAGCTATCCTCCGATACTTTGCACTTTTCAAAACACAGCTCCGGCCAAGTCAAGGGCGCACCTTCGTAAAACTTGTCCTTCGCTAATGAGACTGTTATAGTTAGCCTCTAACTTCAGTAAATATGCGGCAAGGCCCGTCAGAGTCAACCCTTTTCAGGAATGACTGTTGGATACTCCTCGTAAAGAGATTATCCCAATGATTAAAGATTCTTAATGGAAGTTCAAGAATCTTAAAGGTTGAGTGTCAGATATTCAATGAGAAGACACTATGGGTTGTTGAGGGCTTTGAACGTGCTTTTTATCACGAGCTCTCAACTGACTACTTTTCACTTGTTCGCTTTTTCAAGGGAATCTCACACTTGTGTAGTTTGCGAATGTAGGTAGTGATTGAAGCAGCTCTTTTTTTGTCTTTCAGAACTGTCTTTTATAGATGGAGATTCAAACTTTGAATCTCCATATCCATTAGATTCAATGGCTCCCTGATCCGAGAGTGTTTATTTTATGACAGTCGCTTTTGTCTATGACTTGTACTTCCTTAACTATTTTGGGAAGTTTTCGTCCTTTGTGTGAGCTTTTTGTCATAGTCGCAGTCCAGCTTCAAATTTGATTCTTTTTGCTTTGCTAATCTAGAGACTGCTAATGGTATATTCCTTGAGATCCTTTGACTTCCGTTGTTTGCGATTCTTTATCCATTGCTGAAGAGTCCGAATGCTAATTCCTTAGCATTCTGTCTAGCGAACGTTCAGCTAATTGCTAGTGATCCTTTGTTCCGTAGCAGTTTGTAAGTCGAATGCTAATATCATTTTCTTTGTGTTTGCTAGGGATACTTCTCAGCACACTAGTCTATTACAACTCAATGTACCACCTATACAGGACATTACAAAGTGTGCTAAACTCTCTTGATTTCGGTAAATGATCGACCAACTAAATAAGGTTTGATCCAACAAAACCTTTTACAAACAAGTCCTAAGGGAGATTTTAGGGATAATTCCCAACAATTTCCCCCTTTTTGGTGCGATCAAAGCTTACTATCATTTGCTGACCATAAGTGGAAGAATGTCTGTGTTTTACAATTCTATGCTATTCTATCAATTTGACACAGAGTTTTTCCAACTAGGTTTAAGCAACAGAAATGTTTGAAGTCAAATTCCCCCTCAACAGGTGCTGGGGAATATATCTTGATTAAATTTGAGTAAATGTTTGCAACAAAGCAATATGCTAGAAATTCTAGCACTCATTAAATCAGCAAGCATTTATATTCATCAATCAAAATATAATCTTCATGTCCACATGCAAATTTGTTGAGTACACCAGAAGTGTTGATCAACTAGAGCACACCAATAAAATTCAGAAGTGGACAAAGAGATTTTGTCTAAGTCTGATCCAATTTTATATATGATATTGCAAGTTTAAGTACAAATTGGATTCAGAAAGCAAAAAAAATAGATTAAATTGGATTGGACCTTGTCGTTCATGAGCCGGGTGCTGGTTTGTCCTTTTCATTGTCCGCTGAACTGTTCTTCTGAATATCAGCAAACTTCTCCATGGTAAATTTCATGAAGTTCTCGAGAAGAGTTGCTCCTGATTCTCTTTCCGTAGCCTCACGCTCCAGTTCTTTGGCCAGCTTCTCCTGCTCCATAGTAATCTTCTGTAGTTGAAGTTCATGTTCCTTCCTTTCCAATTCTAATTTAGCTTCAAGTTCTTTTCATCTTGACTCCTCCTTAGCCTCTTCTTCTTTTCTCCTTATTTATTCTTGCCTTGCGGCTAACTCCTCATCATTTTTCTTTCTTCTTTTCTGGTCAGCCTTTCTTCTTTCTTCCCCCTCTTTGATTGCAGCCAAAAAGTTTGTACCATAGGCCACAACCGTGTCTTCTAGGTGAGTCCTGGTGTCTGCTAAATCCTTTTGAACGACCTCAAGACTTGTCCTATTCTCAGAAATAGCCAACCTGTGTTCAGCGATCTCTGATTGTACATGAGATACATCTCCCCGTATCTCATCAACTTCTCTTCTCAGATGAGTGGTAGCTGCTTCTACTCTTCCTTCAATGGCTGTTTGCAAATAAGAGTTGAAGGCTTCAGCTATGTCCGCAGTCAATGGAAAGGGTATCTGCAGTGAGGTTATGGGAGTGGCATTGAAGGAGGTAGTCGTAACGAGTTCTTGACTTGTTGGAATAGACGGTTGCTGTGTGCGACTGGTACTCGCAGCAACATACTCCTGATAGCATAATTCCTCATGCATTATCCGATTAGCAGCATCCAGAATTTGTGCGGTCTCCTGGACAATCTGAGCTTCAGCTTTCTGAGCTTCCTCAATTATGTCCTGAATATCAATGTCCAGGAACTTAGCCAACAGCATATCGCGAGAATCGAATTCCAGAGCAGCATGCTCAGTGGCTTGTGCCGCTATTCGAGCTTTGAGTTTCTCTGCCTGTTGAACTTTATACTCCATCTGGCATTTCTTGTAAGCAACAACAGCTTTGGCTTGACACTTAGACAGTTCAACTCTGGCATCAGAGTATCCATCGGGTGCGAAGGTGGATTTAGGTAGTCCCGTAGTCTGTGAGAGAAAACGGTGTTCTCGGATGGCTTGAAGTCTACACATCACCTGTTTATCTGAGAACTGTTTCATCCCCGGAACTTGATCAATCCAATCGAAGCACCACCGTTCCTCACGCCTCCAGAAGTTTAAGCCCTTAGCAGCAAAAACCAGAGCTTTCTCTTCAAAACATAGTTGATGCATAACATAATCATACTTCTTCCATCGTCGGAATTCTTCTGCTAACAAGCTTTCTTCCGGTGTCGATTCATCCAATTCTGCGTGGAATAGATCAGCAATAGCTCTTTCTGTTTCGGATTTCACTAACAATTCGATCTCTTCAGCCATAGGGATGAGATCTGAGTTGGGCTTTTCTTCAAGATAGACCGGTGCACACCATTGACCGATTCTCCGTAGGAGATAACGTGGTCCAGACAGGCCATTGAGAGGTACTCGGAGAGGAGTATCTGAGTCAGATGGTACCTTCCTTAGGCATTTGGCATTAAAAATTGCCTCAGATTCTCCATCAGAATCAGAAATGCAAGATTCAAGATTAGAGAGCAGAGAATCATTTTCTTCTTCAGGTGAAGGTGAATCATGAAGAGGTGAATTGACCTGTTCTTCATTATCTCTTCCTCTACTCGATTCTGCATCAGTGAAGGCTCCGGACTTCAGTAATTTCAAGATTGCTTTATCTGATAGTCCTTCTTCTGCTGGGTTTATCTGTAAGTCAGAGGGGGAATTGAGAATGGGTTCCTCTTCAGAAATAGCCTTCCCTTTTCCTCGGTTTTTGGCTTCGTCTGCTAGTCGTTGCAATTCATCAGCAGGAGCTTCATCATCATTCATCATGTCAATATCTGCAGTGCGCTTCTGTGCCATATATTCTTCAGCAGCGGATTTGACTCGTTCGAAGTTTTTGTCTCTGCCTTCGAATGTTAAGTTACTGATGAATTTTTGGTAATCTTTCTTCTCGATTTCCTTTAGAGTAGTTATGCGCTTCCTCTTTGCTTTTCTTATTTCCGGACTGCGCTCTTCTGCAATCCTGAGAGACTTAGGGATGTAATCTGGATCAGTGGTGTCCTTAGTAACATTCTCTGTAGAATCCTTTTCTGCTGTATCAGTTCCCTCAGCAGCTGTAGCACTCTTGCTTTCTGCTTCTGCTTTCTCTAATGCTTCTTTATCCGTAAGAAGTTCCAACTTTCTCCTGGTCTTCTTCTTTGCCTTAGTCACAGGAGGAGTTGTTGCTTTTCTCTTGTTGGGTTGAATATGTAAAGCCCGTGCCCCAAGAGTAGTTGGAAGCTTTTCTGCTTCCTTCAAAGTCATGATATCGTTGATCTGATCAACTGGTAGGTTTCCTAATTTCTCTATTTTCTCAAGATTTTTGAAACAATGATCTGTTTCTGCATTCCTCTTCAACACTGCTAATTCAGCTTCTGTTACGGGAATGGAGTGTTGGAGTGTGGGCTCTGCTAAACTTGCTTCATCTGGTTCTTCTGGGGATGTTGGTTTAGCCTTGTCCACATTGGATTTCCCTTTTAACCTTCGAGGATTCCTGATATTGACCGGCTTAGGCTTGTGTCTTGTGACAGGAATGTAGTCTGTGGAAAGGAGTGCAACTCCACGATCCACGCCTGTGTTGGTAAACAGAATCTCCAAGAATTTACTAATCTTCAGGCCAAAGTTTACATTCGAGGAGAATGTTCCATCGATTTCCATGTGAGCATTCTTCTTGGCATGCTCTGCCCATCGTTCAAATATGAACTCAGCCCAATTCCCTTTAACATTATCGTTTAATGCCATCATCACAGCATACTTCTTCGCAGAGAGCTCCGAGTATGAACCAGCATCGCACTGGAGCATCTTTATCACAATCTCTGCAAGTAGTTTGTATTCCTCTGTCAAGGTGTTGATCGAGGTGTTAACTTTAAATGTACTTGGTTGCCCTTTTTCTCCTGACTTCGTCCAAAGGTTCCACCTTCTTTCCATTTCGGCTATATCATTCACCTTATACTGAGAGATTTTGGTTCCAAAGTTTCGAAGTCCAAAAGTACGAGATAGCAACTCAGCATTAACTTCTACGATATTCCCATATACACATGTCTTGAATGACTTCTGATCATCACTCATAACAGCTCTAGCATAAAATTCAGCAACCATGTGTGGGTGAAATTGATCAGGTTCAGCAGTGAGATACCTTACTAGCAGTTCGGAATCAAGGAGATTTAAAATCCATTTGGGGAAGTGTTTTTTGGCGAGTGGCATGTACAGAACTCTGTCTTTCATGATTTGGGCCACTCGTCTCTGTTCTGACGAATGAGTGGACAGCTTCTTCTGTCTGGCCATGGTTACCAATGTGCCGTAAGGAATGGACTCATCAATGTCCTCTTTCTTCTCAATACCAGTGAACTCGGGTGCATGTCGAACATGCAGGGGCGAGCAGGTGGTGGCTGGATAGATGAATGTGGGCTGTTGAAATTGAGTTGTGTCTAGGTTTTCTGAAGATGAAGATTCGAGATTTAGAGATTGATGTGAGGAGGTTGTAGAATTTGGATTTGAAGTCATGGTTGGGTAGTTTTTCTGAGAATTTTGAGAGGGTTTTACAGAGATGGAGGTGAAGGGATTCTAAAGATTGGTAGGGATTTGCAATCTAATTATGGTGTAGGAGATATCGGAGTACGAGGAGAAATGGACGACGAGGATTGAAAGCACTTTAAATTCAATCAACGGTTGGGGTTGAAAGTTAGATCGTGGGTATATCCACGTCCTTCAGAGCTTGAGTGTGGGTGATGTGGCACAATCCAATTTGTCGCCGTCGTCTGGACGCATTAAATGTTTCTGTATTGAAAAGCAAACGTCCCACGTCTGATTTGAAATTTTCAGCAGCCAAGATTAATAAAGTCAAGCAGATGCTACCACGTATTTCATGGTATCATCATATTAACCTCCGGCATTGCTTTTCATGCAAGATCATAATCACTCCCGATTTGACCTTTCCATTAATGAAATTCTTCATTCTATACAGCGACCCTTCAACTTCAGAGATTAGCAGACACCATAGGCTTCTCTATAAATAGCATAAGCAGGCGATGCATTTGATACAGCTTCTCTTGCGACTCTTGTTCTTCTTCTCACAAAATTCACTAATACTGAAATATGGAGCCAATTCAAACTCTCTTCGTTCCTCGTCACAGAATCCTCTGTGATTCTGGTTTGTATGAAGAGTACGAAACAGATTATCACGTAGCAGAGTGGATTATGTCCAGTCTTCATGCCAGTGGAGTGGCCAAGTTTATTTCTCTGACGCCGCATTCGTTCCACATGGAACATCTTCAGAACTTCGTTCGAAAAGGTGAAGCTATTGGAGACTCCATTGTTGGTGTCTTCAGGAATCAGTTGGTGAGGTGGACCATGGACACTTTTGCGTCGGAGTTTGGCTTACCGAGGGGTCCAATTTCTGTGATGGAGTATCGCAACAATGAAATCACTCCAGAGTGGTCTTCATGGATGAAATGGAGGCGTTCTGCTGAGCTTGAATTCTCGCCTACCCCATCAGCATACGGACTGCAGGCTCGCTATCAGGTTCTTTTCGAGATAATCTGTGGAATGGTGGTGGGAGTGAATCTGGATGATATGATCTTCTCTCGTGAAGTCTGGAAGGTTATGATGGCGATTGATGATCGAGCAGGGGTTGACTGGGCGGCTTTCGTCTTTCAAAGGGTGCGACAGAGTGTTCAGCAGTTCCCTCAACTTCACCTTCCCTATGGGATGCCGTTAAGTTGGCTGCTTGAACATAGATTCCCTGAGCTTACCCTAGGTCCCTCAAATCTTCGAGGAATAGATTTTTATCCTTTTGTACCTTTGTCGCCTTTCTGAGATGATTGAATCCTCTGCTCATGTAAATATTTTTGTTGAACTATATATAAAATGATGTCTATGTTTTAATTTAGACAATCCCATATATATATGCGCTCAATATCAAACATCTTCTTGATAATATCCTTGTTAATCAAATATGTAGTAATTCTACTGTGTATGCTTCTGCTAAGATCGTAGCAGATATATGATTGGTAGCAAGGATATATGTTCTGCTGAAAAATGTAGCAGATACTGCTTTAGAGAACAGTTAGCAAAGTACCCATCCTCTAGCAGATATACGCCCTCGTCTTTTAGCAGAAATATCATTTTTAGCAGAGTGTCCATCATCTAGCAGAGATATCAAGTGTAGCAGAACATCTATCTTCTAGCAGAGATATCAAGTCTAGCAGAATATCCATCTTCTAGCATAGACCTTATTCATTAGCAGATATCTCATTAGCAGAGGCCTTATCTCTAGCAGAGACTTCAACTCTAGCAGAGATATGAACCCTAGCAGAGATCTCACTCGTTAGCAGAGGTCTTATCTTTAGCAGAGACTTCATCTCTAGCAGAGATATGAACTCTAGCAGAGATCTCATCTCTTAGCAGATGGAACGACGATCGTCAGTGTAAGCTTCTCTCCAAGCGTCGATTACTTTTTCAAGAAAAACTTTGACCGAACTGATGTGGCGTCTGTCTATTCGTTGTGTATCAGATGATCATTAACTCTGAATCGAATCGATTTTTACGAACAGAGTTATGATTCTTCCCTTATAAATGCCCTTCTTGTGTGTATCTTTACCATCACAAGAGCTCTTTTTCTGAATATTCTTCTTTTGTCTCTTTCAGAAGATCTTCAAGAAAATGGATTCTCCTGGTCAATCCTAGGAATTGCGCCAAAACCAGATCCTTCATGAGGCTGGTTTGAACTCTCTGTACGATAATAATCCAAGAGTGGCAGAGATCGTCATGTCGAAGTTGAATCGCACTGGATTGACCCAATTCGTTACTGCTACTCCAAGACTTTTCCAAGGCGATGTTCTTCGAGAATTCATCGATGACTGTTCTGTGGAGGGAGATGGCATTTATGGTTACTTCCACGGCAAGCTCATCTATTGGTCACCAGACGTCTTTTCTCGCCGATTCGGCCTTCCCAAAGGTCCTGGGTCTGTCTTCGACCACCGTGTGACGGACATTGCTCCTGAATGGTCCGCGTGGCAGAAATGGAGACGAACTCCTTCGTCTGAATTTTCCCTTTCTGTTTCAGCATACGATCTACGCACTCCTTATTGGGTGCTCTTCCGTATTGCTAATAATATGTTGATGGGAGAGGACTGTGATGACACTTTCTTCTCAAAAGAAACGTGGCAGATCATGATGTCCATTGACGATGGAGCCGAGGTAGACTGGGCGAAATATGTCTACAATAGCATTCGTGACTGTGTCCAGTATTATCCTGCAGTGCCTCTGCTGAATGGAATGCAATTTAGTTGGCTGTTGGAGCAGAGTTTTCCTCAGATAGCAGAAGGACCAACGAATCTTGTAAATATGGACTTCTTCCCGTTTAGGCCTTCTTCCCTTTAGAATAGCGATCCTGTTGTTGTTTTCAATTCTCCTCTTTTCTTTTGTAATGACCTCTTGTCGATGAATGAAGAGATATATGAAAACTGTACAACTATGTTTTGTTGTCTGTCATTTGTTAACAGAATTTTCAACTAATTTCTGCTCGGCATTTTCAATGTTAGCAGAGAGCTATGATGAATAGTCCTCAGCAGATGTAATCAACTTTCAGAATACGTAATGATGTCTTCAAGAAATCCAAGAAATAAGGATAAAAATAACATCTCTTCTGATACTCTGTTTCTGATATGCTTGCAACATAGTTTCAGCAAATTGTCTTTTGAATGTGTTGAGTGTCTGTAGCAACCTTCTTGTGTCTGATGTGAGCTCCTATTTTCCACACAAGGTCATCAAGTGCTATCATTTAAGACGGCAGATTTCTGTCTTAATCAAAGGATTTGGGATATCCTTTGATGTCTTCTTTAAGCATTCGTTGATAAGAACACTTAATACTCAGGTAGGTCGACTTGCCATAAGTAACCTTATTAAGATAGGTGTCGTTTCCCCCTTTGTCGAGACTCCTCGACTTCTGCTCTTCTGAGTTTTGAATTCATTTGACAGGACACTTTTGGGAGAGTGTTCCCATTATGGATAGAGTCAAGATCTTGCTATAAATAACATCTTACTTGCGTTCTTGAACTGTATCCTGTCCACTCCATTTAGCATAGCACTTTCTTCTTTACTAGTTTCAAAATGCATCATATTACCATTGCTCCAAGTGATTTATCTGTCACTCGCAACCAGATTCTTCATGAATCAGGGTTGTATTTTGAGTATGGTAACAACTGTCGAGTTGCAAACTTTGTTATGGGAGCTCTTCATGAGAGTTGCCTAACTCAATTTCTGACTACTATGCCAACATATTATCAGAAAGGAGCTCTTCAGAGCTTTATCTTCAGGTGTAAAACCGATGATGACGCCATTTGGAGTTGCTTTGACAATCAAGTGGTGTGTTGGACTCCGACCTTTTTCTCTCAAAAGTTTGGTCTTCCTCGGGGTCCTACTCGCGTGATGGATGTCTACCGCCATTTGACTGCTCCAGAGTTCGGCTACTGGAATAAGTGGAGGCAGTCTGACAACTGTGACTTTTCACCAACTCCATCATGTTTGGAGTTGAAAGAGGAGTATAGAGTCATTTTTGACATTGTTAGCAATGTCACTTTTGGCGTACCTGCTGACAACTATGTGTTCAACCCAAGGATTTGGAGAGCCATGATGGCCATTGATGCGGAGATGAAGGACGTTGATTGGGCGGAGTTCTTCTTTGATGGAGTGAAGAGATGCATCGATCTCTTTCCTCAGTTTCCTCTGCCAACTGCCATGCAGCTAAGTTGGTTGCTTGAGCAGACGTTCCCTCATCTTGCTTCTGAAGGTATCCCTTTGATGGGATTCGACTTCTATCCTTTGAGGGCTCACTTTCCGAACTGTGGTTGACGAATGCTTCGAGCTCTCCTCCCTTTTGCGTCCACAAAAATGTTGTTAGATTTGTAGCACATGATGGTGTAGAATTGAATGTATCTGATAGCTTTTGAAGTCTGTAGTCCTTCTGTTGAATGAATATGCTAATTTTAGATTCCTTCTTTTCAACTATTTTCATGACATTGTTCAGCATTTCGTAGTGTAGAAATGTTAAGATATCTTCAACAGGTCGAAGAAATAGCAACCAGAATATAATAATTATCAACCAAATTGCGAGAATATCCTTATAGAAAGAATGAGAGCTAGGACTCATTCATCCACGTCTGCATCTAATTCCATTAATCCCAGTTTCAAGCATAACTCTTTAAATCTGGTTTCTGGAAGGGGCTTTGTAAATATGTCTGCTATTTGATCTTCGGTGCATATATAGCGAACATCGATATCTCTCTTCTCCTGATGATCTCGTATGAAGTGATGGCGAATATCGATATGCTTGGTCCGAGAGTGATGAACAAGATTCTTTGTGATGCACATGGCACTGTTGTTGTCACAATAGATGGGTACACTTTCAGGAGAAATCCCGTAATCTTGTAATTGTTGCTTTATCCATAGAATTTGCGAACAACAGCTAGCAGCAGCTACATACTCTGCTTCAGTAGTGGAGATAGCAACCGAGTGTTGCTTTTTGTTGAACCAGCTAATGAGCTTGTGTCCCAGAAATTGACATGTGCCGCTTGTGCTTTTCCTGTCGATCTTGCATCCTCCAAAATCAGAATCTGAATATCCACTTAGAGCGAGACTATCTTCTCTAGGATACCTAATTCCTAGTCCTTCTGTACACTTCAGATAGCGAACAATTCTCTTGGCAGTGTCAAAGTGAACCTTCTTAGGCTTGGCTTGATATCTAGCACATAATCCCACGGCATACGAGATATCTGGTCTGCTGGCGGTAAGATATAGTAGTGAACCTATGATCCCTCTGTAAAGAGTAGGATTCACATCATCTCCTTCTTTTTCAAGAGCAGCGATGCAAGTGGTGCTGATAGGTATGCGCAAGCTCTTGGTCTTCTCCAGATAGTATTTAGCGATTAAGTCACGAGCATACTTCTTCTGATGGATGAATACTCCTTTGGATTGATGAACTTGTAGTCCAAGAAAATAAGACATCTTCCCCATCATGCTCATTTGGAAGTGGCTAGTCATGAGATCAGAGAACCTATCACATAGATCTTGATTCTTTGATCCAAAGATTATGTCATCAACATAAATTTGAACTAGCAGAATGTTGTCTCCATCTTTAATGTGAAAGAGAGTCTGATCGATCCTCCCTTTCTGAAATCCACTATTCAATAGAAACTTGGATAAAGTTCCATACCATGCTCGTGGTGCCTGCTTCAGACCATATAATGCCTTCTTGAGCCTGTAGACTTGATTACCTTGCTCAAATCCCGGAGGTTGCTCGACATAAACTTCCTCCTTGAGCTCACCATTAAGGAAGGCACTCTTTACGTCCATCTGCATTACATCAAACTCGTGGTATGCAGCGTATGCCAAGAATAGACAGATAGCCTCTAATCTTGCTACTGGGGCGAAGGTTTCATCATAATCTATTCCTTCACATTGTCTATACCCTTTGGCCACAAGACGCGCCTTGTTCCTTACTACAGCACCTGATTCATCTTTCTTATTCTTAAACACCCACTTAGTGCCTATAACATTTTGATGTTCTGGTCTGTCGACTAGTTCCCACACGTTGTTGCGTGTGAACTCTGTAAGCTCCTCTTGCATGGCATTCACCCAATCAGCGTCTAGCAGTGCTTCTTCTACTTTCTTAGGTTCTTCATTAGATATGTAACAGGCTAACATGGCATTGTCGTTCCCTTGTCTGGTTAGGATAGGGTCATTTACGCTTCCAAGAACACTGTCTAATGGATGCGCACGTAGCCATGACGGTCTGATACGTCCTGGAATTTCAGCATCTGGTTCTCCTTCTTGATGAGTATTATTTTGTTTAGCTTCTACTACATTCTCCTGTGGTTCAGCAACGGGGACAACTGGTACTCCTTCTTCATCTGCTTTGGGATCTTCATGAATAGGATCGGCATGAGCAGGTATGGCAACGGTTGGAGCTCCAGCAGCAGGTTCCTCCAGGATTGAATTCTCAGCAGCTCCTTTGCTTAGATCTTCAGTAGATTCTTCATCCTCTCGATTGTCAAGTGCACCAGCAACATCTAAATTCTCATTTAGATATATAGAGGATGGGGCCTCAGCATGATCATTAGCATCACTGGCCTGGTCAGCAGTCTGGTCACCTGCCGAGTGCGAAGTTTCTGTATTGACATCAGTCGTAGACCTAATCGGATCAATACTCATATTTTCAAAAGATTTTTGTAGAGATTGATCATAGATATCATTGGTCTCATGATTGTCATTCCTCTGTTCTTTGTCAGCCCTGCGCACTAAAGTAGACTCATCACAAATAACATTACATGTTATTTCCACAAGTCGAGTAGTCATGTTTAACACTCGATAACTGTTGGGAAAATTGGCTAAGTTTCCTTTCCCCAGCGGAGTGTCCTCCTTTTTGGCGCGGATCCAAGAGGGGGAAAGTGCGCGAGCACGTGCTGAGGCTGAGAGAGCCCGTCTTGCTGAAGAGGAGAGGAGGATTGCTGCTGAGGAAAGGGAGAAGAGCAGACAAGATATGGCAGCGCTCACTGAGATCCTGAGGTCGCTCACAAGCAGAACTCAATCACCAGGATCGTCTTCTCAGCCATAGTCTAGCTTCTTCATTTTGTTGTAAGTATTTGTATCTCTAGACTAGTCAGTTTTCTATCCTGTACTTGTAACTGCATCATTTAATGGATTGATTACTGGCAAGTTGATGACAATTCCTCATTGTCCAACAAATTGTCTAAGTATTTACTTACCAGCTGAACTTACACTTCCAGTGTAATCAGCACCAGCACTCGTATCACACACTTTAAATCTTTTTGCTCTGATCTCAATTTTCATATTTTAAACGAGCAATATCTCTCCTGGTTTGAGGGGGAAGATTTTTAGTTAGAGCTGATGTGAGGAAGTAGTTTCATGGGTTTAGATCTGATAGGCTTACTTGTAAAACCCAGAAATACTTTGTAACTTTCCTCATCAGCTGAGTGCTCGCTGGTTAGGCTTTGATCGCACCAAAAAGGGGGAAATTGTTGGGAAAATTGGCTAAGTTTCCTTTCCCCAGTGCTACTTGCTTAGATTCTAGTTTTGGTGTTTTGGTGGATCAAATCCTAAGTCTTACCAGCGTCAGTTTGTCTCTAGAATAGCTCTAGTCTCAAATGTAAAGTCCTGTTTAGGTCTTTTGAGTTGTAAGTCGCAGCTGATCAAGACTCATGCTGACACTGTTCACCAGCATGAGATGTACTTACCACTGGCTACTGTTCACCAGTTGGGAAAGTCTCATCCGAAGGCGGCTGACAAAGTCTCATGCTGACACTGTTCACCAGCGTGAGAAGAGCTAATGACTGGTTACTGTTCACCAGTTGGGAAGGATTTCACCAGCAGGCGGCTGACAAATCCTTCCAGCAGAATAGGTGTTCTCACTAACACTGTTCACCAGCGGTGAAGCCACCAGTCATGGGAGATTCCAAGGGTTAACATCAGACATATTGGTAGACTTAGATTGTGCCAGCGCAAGTCACCAGCAGAGACTGCCAGCACAAGATCACCAGAATGATCTACCAGTCGGATGTTACCAGCAGAATTCCAGATTCGCTCTCCCAGAGTCTTAGAGACAAAAAGAAGATTCGTCGAGGAATTAACTGACAGAGTATGACTTTAAGGGAGGATACCTTAAAGTCTATCAGTTCAAGACACCAGTTTCGATTCCTCGTACTGACGAATAGTGCCGTTCTGACATAAAGAGATCAATGTCAGATAAAGTGGACAAAAGCATGGCGCTTTCCGGAAATTCCTACCTGCCGCCGTCAGAAGGACATGCGAGGACAGAGACCTTTTCCGGATGTGTCCAAACGGCTAGAAGATTTGAATGGGATCCCGCGTCTATAAATAGGACGGAACTACCAACATTTAAGACGCTTGCTTGCTTCAACATTCAATACTCTTCACCTACCGAAAGTCTGAAATTTATTACGCTCAAGCAAGTAGAAGTGCAAACACTTTCGAGGCCTTTCTAAAGGCTATCCGTGTGTTGATTTATCAAACACGAGACTTCAAGCTTCCAGCTTGTAAGTTCAGATCTCTTTGGTGTTCTTTCTCTTCCGAGGAAGTTCACAGCAGCTCTTGTGCCAGCCAGCACTTGAGTTATTACGGGCTTTTGCCGTATTGAGAAGATACGTTCTTGGGAGAACTAAACACCCAGTGAAGCTGTGGAGGTTGAAGTGACGTGCTCGCACTCCACCAGCAGATCAGAGTTGAAGAAGGACAAGGCCGGGAGCGGTTGATCTAGTGAACTGGTGGACGAGGCATTCACCAGCTAGAGATAGATCGTAGGACGCTTGTACCCGATTACTCTTAGTGAAATTTCCAGTGCTACGACTGGAGAGTGGACGTAGATCAGTTGATCGAACCACTATAAATCCTTTGTCTTTTATCAGCTTTCTGCATTTCATACTGATTTAAAACCCAGCACCCAAGTGCTGGTGTATATCTGAAAACTGATATAACTGTGCAAACAAGGCTAAACATATTCTAAGTCTTGAGCTACCAGCTGACCAGCCAGTCGCCAGTCAGCTGAGTACGCAAAGTGCAAGTTGACTTACCAGCTGACAAGGTCCCAGTCAGCTGAGTAATCAGCAGAGTGCAAGAAACGATTAACCATATTTTCCGCTGCCAAGTTATACCCTGATAATCCGGGACCAACAATAACCTTTGTGAGATGGGTGTCCATATCCTAGGAAAACACCTTCATCAGACTTAGGCGAGAAAGTGTTAAGTTTAGACTTCCCATTGATATGGATATAACATGTTGAACCGAAAGCACAAAAGTGTTTAATAGAAGGCTTACGACCATTATACACTTCATAAGGAGTTTTGTTGAATCTGCCATTAACCGCACTCCTATTCTGAGTGTAGCATGCAGTCATGATGGCTTCTCCCCAGTACTGTCCACTGAGTCCAGAATCAGCAAGCATAGACCGCGCTGCTTCCTTCAATGTTCTGTTTCTTCGTTCTGCTAACCCATTCTGCTGTGGGGTTCTAGCAGTGGACCTCTCATGATGAATTCCAGCCTCCGCACAAAAGACCATTAGAATTCCATTACAGAATTCAGTCCCATTGTCAGATCTAATCCTCTTAACTGTAAACTCTTTGCTGTTCTGTTCTTTGAGGATTAGCTCAGGTAGCAGGGTTTTTACTTCGTCTTTAGTCTTTAATAGTTGAACCCACGTATACCTGGAGAAGTCGTCAACAACCACAAGTGTATATATTTTCTTATTGACTGTGGGTGGTGTGACAGGACCAAATAGATCCATGTGTAGGAGTTCGAGAATTCTCCCTGAGGTATCCTTTTCTGGATTTGATTTGAAGGATGCCTTTGTTTGTTTGTCTTGTTGGCATGCTTTGCACACTCCTTCCTTTCGAAAAGATTCAGCAGGTAGTCCTTCGACCAGCTTGTGTTTGGCTAGATGATTGATCGTCTTGAAGTTCAAGTGATTTAATCTTTTATGCCATAGCCAATTTGTTTCCTCTTTGTTAAATGCCACAAATCATGAGTCCTGTTGGCCACTTTGCCAATCGACCACATATAGGCCACCCTTGCGGATGCCTCTAAGCTTCACTTCACCTGTAACCTTATCAACAATATCACAGCCAGAGTTAATGAAATAAACATCATATCCATTTTCACACAACTGGCTTATGCTCCTTAAGTTATGTTTAAGGTTCGAAACAAGAGCAGCATTAACAATTCGAATTCCATCTTGTTCTACACATCCTCTTCCAATGACTCTTCCTCTGCTGTTATCACCAAAAATAACTGAGGATCCATAGACGCTTTGTAAATCTGAGAATAAGTCTGCTCGTCCAGTCATGTGTCCTGAGCAGCCGCTATCAAGAATCCATTCATCTGGAGATCTTGACTCCTTGACTCTTGGATTCTGTTTCTGCAAGACAATTAAGAGAAGGATTTAGGTACCCGTTTAGTCTCGGGTCCTGCAGGATTAGCAAGTGTCATTGTTCCTTTTTGGAACCCACATCTGAGTGATATTCAAAATTTTCTTCTTGACATCACTCTTTATACCTTTCTCAACCTTAGGATAAGTAAATCTTGCATACTTAGATTGAGGATGGGGTGTGGTAATTTGTTGTGCCTTCATTGTCCTTTTGAGAAAGTTTGTTTTGGACTTAGGCCTTACATAGGTGTTCTGACTATGTGGTGTTATGCATTATAAGGGGGCTTTACAGTATTATAATAGACATGTTTGCTTTTATGAAATGAAGAGTTTGCTGTCCTAGCAGTAGATACGTACTGCTCGGCATTCCTTCTAGACTCTGCTGTTCTTGGTTGCGAAGCATATATTCTCGTGTTCTGCTTAAATTTATCATTCCTCTGTTGAGGTTTCATAGCAGACACTCGAGCATTCTGCTGAGGTATAACGTACCTCTGTTGTGTTTCCCTAGCATATATTCTAGGATTCTGCTGGGATATATCGTACCTCTGTTGAGGTTCCCTAGCAGATGTCCTAGCATTCTGCTGAGGTTTCACAGATTCGCTAAAGAATGTTTCAGCAGATCCCATTTCTTTCAGTTTTTCTCCAAGGATGAATTTTCCAGCAGAGACAAACTGAATAGTCTTCTGCTTAGAAGATTCTCCTTTATCTTGACGATCAAAACCAACGCCAACTCTATCTTTGTGGTGCTTTTGTTGATTAATTGCGGCATTCAAAATGGCTTGACTGGTCGTGTAAGTACAAATGCAATTTTCTTTTGGTTTATTTTTCAGCAAAATGTTCTCTTTTTCAAGAATTTTGAAATTTTCAGAAAGTATTGAAAATTTCGCTTTCATTTTTGTAAGTTCCTCACTTGCAGACCTTAGTCTTTCGACTTCCTCGGTCAAATTTGAAACTTCCAACTTTAGTGAGGTGTTTTCACCTATAATGATATTTTTTATTTCATACATCTTAGAGAATTCTTCATTTAGCTTCGTGAGATAGTCTTCCTCAGAATCTAAAATGAAATCCTCGCAATCATCAAAGGTCATAAATCTAGGTATGTTTACTGATGTTACCTCGTTGTTCTCAGCTGCTAGAGCCGTTTCAGCATTCTGATCAGCATCTGCATCAGCAAATTGATCTTCCACGATGTCTGCCATCAGAACTAGCATGGCTTTTTCATCCTCTTCTTCTGAAGATAGATAGTATTCTTCATCGTTTTCTGGAATATCCTGAGTTTCTGTCCTGGTTAAGAGCGCTTTCTTGACTGCATTGCCTGCACGTCTTTCAAATCTCTGTTTCAGACGCTCCCTTTCTTCCTTGCTGACTTTCGGACAATTATGTTTCAAGTGGTCAGGGGATCCACACTCAAAACAAGTCCTAGGTTTTCGCTCTGCTGAGCGGGCATGAGATGGTGATGGTTGAGCTTCCTTTGTCTCCTTTTCAGCTTTAGCCTCCATCAACATCTTTTAAAGTTTTTTCATCTGTTCTTCTAATTCACTGATCTTGAGATCAGCAGGATGGGATCCTAAGATTGTAGCAACCTCTTTTGTTTGTGTTACAAGAACAGATCTATCTTGATTATGATAGAATTTTTTTGGTTTAAATTTGTTGAAGTCCTTTTTAGCATAATATGCTAAATCATCTGTACTAGCAGTAGATTGTACTACCGCAGCTTCATTCCTTTTTTATTGTTGTATTATGAATTCATGTGATTTTAGCTGAGCAAATACCTCGGATGTTGTCATTTTGCTGAGGTCTTTTTCACTCAGACTAGTCATTTTAACAAACAAGTCGTCTCTGGGATATAATTTAGAGATAATCTTATGATTCATCTCCCCATTTTCATATTTCTTACCGAGATTATTCAATTCTCCAACGATGGTATTGAAACGTTCTTCCATAGCTTGTATGGATTCTCCTGCATTCATAGAAAAAGACTCATATTTGTCAACAGCTACCTGCAGTTTGTTTCATTTCATCTGGTCCGTCTCCTGAGATGATTCGCACACATAGGTCCACATTTCTTTAGCTGTATCGAACTCTAAAGCTTTCTGTGCCATCAGCTTAGGTAGAGAGTCAAGGATTAACTTCTTTGCAACATGCTCCAGCTGAGCTCTTTTCTTGTCTTCGCTTGTATATTCCTCAAAAGGTTTTTCAACCATTTGGGGTCTCCGTGGCCTTGGGAGTCTAGGTTGATCTCCTTCATCAGCTCCTTCAGCGGGTTCGGGTACAGGTCCTATAAAAGTGTTAGCTTTCATAATCTTAATGGGACCTCTTTCAAGTACCTCAACCATTTCTGGGTGTATGCTCTGAAGCTGTATTAAGGCCATCTTTTTCCATGTTGTGAAGTTCTCCCTGTTGTACTTTCCAAGAGAGTGATTCAACATCTTGTCTCCTGAGCTAAACAAGTGAAACACTGATAAACAGGTAAAAGTGCAAGGAAAATGCAGATCTGGTCTTAAGCGACTCAGAAGCAGTCGGTTTTTCAACCTCCTACTCTGATACCACTTGTAGGTCCCGAAATATCAGAGTCATCGTGTAGATAACTTAACACGAAATGCAGCGGAATAGTTTTATATCTCTTGCACTTAACGTTGTTTTCCAAAAGTTAGTTAGCTCAAGTTATGTTTTAAGTTTGTGTTCAGATATACTCTAGCAACTCTGTTGCTAGGTTTCAAAATGATCTAGGACAGTAATATAATAAAACAGTAAATGAACACGAGATTTTATAGTGGTTCGATCCAAATAGATCTACGTCCACTCCTTAGCCGAAATGCTAAGAATTTCACTAGAAAAGTATACAAACAGTACAAGGATTCGCCAACACTTGCAGTAGGCGGTGAACTTTCGAACCGGCCACAGCACAACTATCCTCCGATACTTTGCACTTTTCAAAACACAACTCCGGCCAAGTCAAGGGCGCACCTTCGTAAAACTTGTCCTTCGCTAATGAGACTGTTATAGTTAGCCTCTAACTTCAGTAAATATGCGGCAAGGCCCGTCAGAGTCAACCCTTTTCAGGAATGACTGTTGGATACTCCTCGTAAAGAGATTATCCCAATGATTGAAGATTCTTAATGGAAGTTCAAGAATCTTCAAGGTTGAGTGTCAGATATTCAATGAGAAGACACTCTGGGTTGTTGAGGGCTTTGAATGTGCTTTTTATCACGAGCTCTCAACTGACTACTTTTCACTTGTTCGCTTTTTCAAGGGAATTTCACACTTGTGTAGTTTGCGAATGTAGGTAGTGATTGAAGCAGCTCTTTTTTCGTCTTTCAGAACTGTCTTTTATAGATGGAGATTCAAACTTTGAATCTCCATATCCGTTAGACTCAACGGCTCCCTGATCCGAGAGTGTTTATTTTATGACAGTCGCTTTTGTCTTTGACTTGTACTTCCTTAACTATTTTGGGAAGTTTTCGTCCTTTGTGTGAGCTTTTTGTCATAGTCGCAGTCCAGCTTCAAATTTGATTCTTTTGGCTTTGCTAAGCTAGAGACTGCTAATGGTATATTCCTTGAGATCCTTTGACTTCCGTTGTTTGTGATTCTTTATCCATTGCTGAAGAGTCCGAATGCTAATTCCTTAGCATTCTGTCTAGCGATCGTTCAGCTAATTGCTAGTGATCCTTTGTTCCGTAGCAGTTTGTAAGTCGAATGCTGATATCATTTTCTTTGTGTCTGCTAGGGATACTTCTCAGCACACTAGTCTATTACAACTCAATGTACCACCTATACAGGACATTACAAAGTGTGCTAAACTCTCTAGATTTCGGCAAATGATCGACCAACTAAATAAGGTTTGATCCAACAAAACCTTTTACAAACAAGTCCTAAGGGAGATTTTAGGGATAATTCCCAACAATCTTCCTTAGCGATCTCCTCAGCAACGCCCAATCTTCCTTCAGCAACTCGTCCTTGATCTGGGATTTCTTCATCTTTTTCTTCGAGCAACCCCAGAATCTCCAAATTATCCTTAAGATAAATTTGGTTGGTGGCCACAGCATGATCATTAGCATCACCGGTCGGCTCAGCAGTTTGGTCACCTGCTGAATGCGCTTGAGTTGGATTGCAATCATTCATTGACTTAGTCGGATCAATCCTCATATTTTCGAAAGAATTCAAGATAGATTGATCATGGACATCATTAGCCTCATGGTTTGAATCCTTTTTATCTTTTAAAATCCTGCGCACTAGAGTAGACTCATCAAAAATAACATTGCATGTTATTTCCACAACTTGAGTCGTCTTGTTTAACACTCTATAACCTTTGTGAGAAGGATGTCCATATCCAAGGAACACACCTTCATCAGACTTAGGCGAAAAAAGTGTTAAGCTTCGACTTCCCATTGTTATGAATTAACATGTCGAACCTAAAGCATGAAGATGAGTCAGAGAAGGCTTACGACCATTGTACACTTCATAAGGAGTCTTATTGAATCTTCCATTGATTACACTCCTATTCTGAGTGTAGCAAGCAGTCATGACTGCTTCGCCCCATTACTTTCCAATCAGACCAGAGTCGGCTAGCTTTGATCGCACTGCTTCCTTCAAGGTCCTGTTCCATCTCTCTGCTAGACCATTCTGCTGGGGGGGTCCTAGCAGTGGATTTCTCATGCCCGATTCAAGCTTCGGCGCAAAAATCCATTAGAATCCCATTGCAAAATTCAGTTCTATTGTCTGATCCAATTCTTTTAACGGTGACCTCTTTGCTATTCTGCTCCTTGAGGATAAGCTCTGGAAGGATGAGTTTTACTTCATCCTTGGTCCTTAGCATTCTGACCCACGTGTACCTGGAAAAGTCATCAACAATCACAAGTGTATAAACTTTTTTACTTACAGTGGCTGGAACGACTGGGCCAAATAAATCCATGTGCAAAAGATCAAGGATTCTTTCAGAAGTGCCCTTCTCCGGGTTTGTCTCGAAGGATGCCTTGGTCTGCTTCCCTTGCTGGCAAGCTTTGCACACACCTTCCTTTCTGAAGGTCGTTTCAGGCAATCCTACAAAAAGATTGTGCTTGGCTAGGTGGTTAATAGTTTTAAAGTTCAGATGAGTTAACCTCTTACGCCATTGTCAATTCGTCTCTTCTTTGTTAAATGCTACGAAGCATGAATGTTGTTGGCCGCTTTGCCAATCAACAGTATCTAGGCCACCCTTGCGGATGCCTCTGAGCTTCACTTCACCTGTAGCACTATCAACAATCTCACAACCAGTGTAAATAAAATACACGTTGTACCCATTTCGTATAGCTGGATGATGCTCAGTAGGTTGTGCTTGAGGTTGGAAACGAGGGCAACATTGATGATCCTCATGCCATCTTGCTTGATGCATCCCCGTCCATCACTCGACCTTTGCTTTTATCGCCAAACATGACTGTGGGGCCATAAATTCTTTGCAATTCTAAGAATAACTCTTCTCACCCCATCATGTGGCCTGAGCAGCCACTATCTAGGATCCATTTATTTGACATTCCTGATGTCTTTGCTCTTGGATCCTGGTCTTGCAAAAATCAGCAATTCTGGTTTAGGTACCCGCTTAGCATCGGGTCCTGCAAGATTAGCGTGGATCATGGTCCCTTTTGGAACCCACATCTTGGTGATCTTCAAGATTTTCTTCTTGACATCACCCTTAGCAACTTTCTCGACCTTCGTTGGATAAGCAAACTTCGCATAATTAGAACAAGGTGGAGTAGTGTGCTTAGCCTTCATAGTCCTTTTGATAGGAAAGTGGTTGGACTCAGGTCTCACATAGGTGTTCCTCCTATGTGGGGTGTATTTAGGATACCGTGGTCTTAAAGCATGGTATGCTACCTGCTTGCCTTTATGAAAGGTAGGATATGCTATCTTAGCATTGGATGCACAATGCTCAGCATTCCTCCTTGGCACTATTGAGTGTGGCCTAGCAGATATCCTTTGGGTACTATGCTAAGATCCAGTAGAAGCATGCTTAGCAGGCATTCTGTGGATACTCTACTGAGATCCAGCAGAAACATGCCTAGCAGGCATTCTCTAGGTACTCTGCTGAGATCCAGGAGATGTATGCTTGCTACGCCAATCTTTCTGCTTAGCAGTTGACGGCTCAGCAATTGCCTTTCTTTTACCTTTGTCAGCATTGACTTTTCCAGCAGAAACGAATAAAATCTTTTTCTACTTAGAAAGTTCAGCATTTCTACTCAAGGCTTCCTTAGAGGATTTTGCTTCAACACAACCAAGACCCAATCCTGATTTATTAGAATGTTTTCTTTGTTGGCTCACAATGGCACTTAGAACTGCCTTGTTGGATGTGTAAGAACAAATACAATCCTCCTTAGGTTTACTCTTCAAATCTAAATTCTCTTTTTCAATAATTTGAAAATTTTCAGAAAGCTTAGAGTAATCAGCTTTGAGTTTCAAAAGCTCCTCACTATTAGACCTTAGTCTTTCGACTTCCTCGGTCAAAGATGTAACTTTGTGTTTTAGTGAGGTATTCCCTCCCACAATAGCATTTTTTATCTCATACATTTTTTAAAACTCTATTGAAAGCTTTGTGAGATAATCATCCTCGGAATCTAAAAAAAATCCTCCAATTCATGCATGATTGTTGAACTAAGAATGCTAATATAATGTACCTCCTGGGTATCGACTGCTAGAGCAGACTCAGCATTGTGCTCAGCATCAGCATCCTGATCATCAACAATATCTGACATCAAGACCAGCATGGCCTCCTCATCATCCTCTTCTGATGAATAGTACTCCTCATCATTGTCAAGGATGTCGGACACCTCTGTCCTTGTCAGCAACGCTCTTGTGACCACTTTGACAGCTCTCCTCTCAAATCTTTGCTTGAGGCGCTCTCTTTCCTCCTCGCTTACCTTAGGACACTCGTGCTTTAGATGATCTGGTGAATTGCACTCGAAGCACGTCCTAGGCTTTCTCTCTGCTGATCTAGAGGAGGATGTGAGCTTAGTTTTCTTGGCTTCATTTTCTGTCTTAGCTTCCAGCATGAGCTTTTGAAGCTTTTTCATCTGCTCTTCGAGCTCAGTGATCTTGAGATCTACATTCTGTGAGCTTGAGGTTGAGGCAACCTCCTTTGCTGGTGAAGCTGGGGCAGATCTCTCATTATTGTGAAAGGGCTTTCTTGGCTTCCACTTTCCAGCATCTTTCTTCAAAAAGAATGCTAGATCCTCCGGGGGGTACAGCATTTGATGACGAAGTTTGTGCAGCAGCAGCTTCGTTCTTCTTTGATTGTTGTATTATAAATTTATGAGCTTTAAGTTGAGCAAATACCTCAGATGTAGACATCTTGCTGAGGTCCTTTTCGCTCAAGCTCGTCAGCTTTACAAACCAATCACTCCTTGGAAATAGCTTGGAAATGATCTTGTTGTTCATTTCTCTATTGTCGTACGTCTTTTCCAAGTTCTGGAGTTCTCCAATGATTGTATTGAATCTCTCTTCCATTGCTTGAATGGATTCACCTGCAATCATAGAGAAAGATTCATACTTATCAACAGCTACCTGGAGTTTGTTTCATTTCATTTGCTCGGTCTCCTGGGAGGATGCGCAAACATAGTCCCAGATCGCCTTAGCTGTATCAATGTCCAGAGCCTTGTCTGCCATCAACGGAGGCAAACTGTCAAGTATAAGCTTCTTTGCTAGATATTCTAGTTGGGATTTTTTCTTGTCTTCGACTGTCCATTCATCGAACGTCTTCTCGACCATCGGAGGTGGTCTCGATTTCCCCTCAGCAACTGGACCTATAATATTAGGCTTCAAGATCTTGATGGGCCCCTTAGAAAGAATGTCCACCATCTCTGGATGTATGCTTTGGAGTTGGATGGTGGCCATCTTCTGCCATGAGTTGAACTTCTCTTTGTTATACTTTGGAAGAGTATGGTTCATCTTGGCAATATTTGTGTTCCTGAGCTAAACAACAACAAAAACAGTGCAAGGAAAAATGTAGATCTGGTCAAAAGCGACTCAGAAGCAGTAAGTCTTACGACCTCCTGCTCTGATACCACTTGTTGGTCCCTGATCAGAGTCGTGATAAGTAGCCGAAAGCTACTTAGCAAATGTAGCGGAATATTAAAGTTATCTTGCACTTAGTCTCTTTCACATATGTTTTAGCTCAAGGTAGGTGTTAGATTATTTCAGAGATATACTCTAACAACTTGAGGTTGCTAGGTTTTAAATCAAACAGTAGAAACAATAAAACAGTAAGAACACACAATATTTATAGTGGTTCGATCCTTAAAGATGTACGTCCACTCCTCAGTCGAACATTGAGAATTTCACTAAAAGATATGGTTAAGTAAAAGGAATCACCTATATGCTGTAGTAGGTGGTGAGCTTTCGAGCCAGACACAACAAGACTATCCTCCATTACTTGGATCTTCTCATCGGCAGCTACGACTAAGTCAAGGGTGCACCTTCGTAAAACTTGTCTTTACTGCAATGGAAACTTTATAGTTCCTTCCGAACTTTCCTGGTTTTGGCAACAGCTCGTGGGAGTCAATCTCTTTTCAGAGATGTGACTGTTGGATGCTTCCTAGGATGGAAGTTATCCCAATGATTAGATTCTTAAGCAAAGTCAAGGAATCTCTTCAATGTAGTGTCAGATATTCAATGAGGGGGACACTACGGTTGTTGAGAGCTTTGAATTCTTCTCTTTAAAGAGCTCTCAACTAATTACTCTCTTTTTGCTTTGTTTGCTTTGTAAAAAGTTATCTTGCGATTTGCACTTGAATTAGAGTTGAGAAGTAGTAGTTGTGAAGAGAGTTCCTCTCTTGTTTGGACTTCTCTTTTATATCTGGAGATTCAAACTTTGAATATCCAGACCCGTTAGACACAACGGTCCTCCTTGTCCAAAAAAGCTACTTATTTTTCGTCCTTTTCGGCGT
Source organism: Plectranthus barbatus (assembly GCA_026898455.1). Lineage (NCBI taxonomy): Eukaryota > Viridiplantae > Streptophyta > Magnoliopsida > Lamiales > Lamiaceae > Plectranthus > Plectranthus barbatus. Next base: position 200,411 of record JAPKLW010000134.1, on the reverse strand, counting down.
GTACAGTGTCTTTTTACCTACTTCGGTAAGGTTATTCGTCCTTTGGTTGTACCTTCTGTCAGAACAGTAGTATAAGCAAGTATTTGCTGAGTATCTCCTTGCTAAGCATTCTATGTAGAATGCTGGGAATACTCTGCTAAGTCTCGTGATTGCTGAGCTCTTCTAGCAATCTGCTAAGTACTAGCGAATGCTAACTCCTTCAGCATTCTGCTATCACTTGATATCTTGCTTCCTGATTGCTATAGCGTCTAGCAATCTCCTAAGTAAATAGTGAATGCTAACTCCTTTAGCATTCTGCTAGATTTTTCTGCTGACTGATGAGTAAATACTCCTAGCAGTCTCTTCTTTCAACATATGATTGCTAGCAATTTAGAAATCATTCTTCTTAGCACTTTGTCTGCTATCTCCTTAGCAGTCAATTCTTCTTAGCAACCATTTCTGTTTGCTGACTTCTCTAGCAATCTACTTGACTGCTGAGAACGTTCCTAGCATCCAGAATCCCGAAGTCTTCGTTTCAACTGCTGAATCCTTCAGCAGTCTTCCGCAAGCACTTATAATCTATTACAACTCAAATATTTCCTAAACAGGACTTTACACAAAGTTGCTAGACTATCTAGAATTCAGCAATGATCGACCAAGCTAACTAAGCTTTGATTCAAAAAAACTTTTACAATTTGATCCTAAAGAGAGGTTTACAATATAGATCAAGGAATATTTTCCTAACAACAAAGGATCAAGGACCAAACCTTTGCGCACAACGTTCTTCAGGTTTCTACAATCCAAGTATTCCGCATAAACCCTCTTATGCATAATCAATAGGAGCATGCTAGGATTAAACGTAGGCATAGTAATTTATTTTTTATATTCCAATTAAAGATCTCGGCTAATGGATTAAGTGATTCAATTCACAAATCCCTTCAATTGATGCACTTAAATCTGCTGAATGGATTAACACGATGCAAAAAGAACTATCTGAATTCACACGGAATCATGTGTGGGATGTCGTGGATCGACCAACACACCAATCAGTGATCGGCACAAAATGGGTGTTCAAGAACAAGCATAATGAGAGTGCACTTTTCGTACGCAACAAAACAAGGTTTGTAGCTAAAGGATACACGCAATGCGAAGGAATTGACTTCGACGAAATATTTGCTCCAGTAGCTCGACTTGAAGCAATTAGGTTATTCCTTGCATATGCCACTCGCCATAGTTTTACTATGTTTCAGATGGACGTAAAGAGTGCGTTCTTGAATGGTGAACTAAAGGAGGAAGTTTACGTGGAGCAACCTCCTGGTTTTGAACAAGGTGACAAAGTGTCAGGTTAAGAAAAACCTTATATGGCTTAAAACAAGCTCCTAGAGCTTGGTACGAGACGTTGTCATAATTTCTGCGGGACTATAGATTCAGGAAGGGGAAGATTGATCGGTGTTGGGAAATTTGGCTAAGTTTTCTTTCCCCAGTAGCTACTTGCTTAGATTCTAGTTTGGTGTTTTGGTG
>JAPKLW010000134.1:156014-183911 GCA_026898455.1 Plectranthus barbatus | reverse complement strand
CATATTTTCCGCTGCCAAGTTATACCCTGATAATCCGGGACCAACAATCGGACACTCTTCTTGATAAAGGATGCTGAAGATATTTTACTTGTTCAAATATACGTGGACGATATTATTTTTGGTTCTAAGAATTTAACCATGAGTGAAAAGTTTGCTCAGCTTATGCAGAATAACTTTCAGATGAGCATGATGGGGAAGATGTCGTATTTCTTAGGACTACAAGTTCTGCAATCCAGCGATGGGATTTTCATCCATCAGAAGAAATGCACGAAGGATCTCATCAACAAGTACTGTCAAGAGAAGACAAAGACTCTACGGATTCCCATGACCACAGCATGCCAAATTTCCTTGGATGAAGAAGACGAATCCATAAATCCAATAGCATATTGAGGTGTAATTGGTTCATTGTTATATCTAACGGCTAGCAGGCCAGATATTTCGTATGTTGTAGGTGTGTGTGCTAGGTATCAAGCAAATCCAAAGAAGTCACACATGGAGTGCGCAAGAAGGATTGTCAAGTACTTGATAGGGACAGAGTCACTCGGAATTTTGTATCTAGAGCAGATGATATTACACTCACTGGATATTTGGATTCTGACTTCGGAAGATGTTGAATTGATCGAAAGAGTATGAGTGGGACTTGCCAATTCCTTGGACACAAGTTGATTAGCTGGTTCAGCAAAAAGCAACACTCGGTAGCAACGTCTACAACGGAAATTGAATACATGGCCGCTGTAAGTTGATGTACCCAAGTGCTGTGGAACAAATAACAGCTTCAAGATTATGAAGTCAGCAACGGATGTGTCCTAATCGACTGCGACAACAACAACACAATGTGCATCACAAAGAATCCTGTACATCATTCGAGAATGAAGTACATTGATATCAGACATCACTTGATCCGGGATCACGTGGAAAATAAGGACATTTTGGTAGATTATATTCGAACAGAACACCAGCTTGCTGATATATTCACCAAACCTCTTGTAGAGAGTAGATTCAAAGAGGTCTTAAGCACGGATTGCTGGAGTTTGATGAGGTTTAGGAAGAATGAATCCAAGCTCTCATTCTGTTCTTGGTTTTCTTGGATTTCTTGGAATTCTGGAGTAGATGCGTATTAAAGTGTCTCCAAACTCACACTTTCCAGATAATTGCTAAGAAGAACATTAGTCTGTTTGCTGAGTCAAACTCTCAGCAGACGTGTTGTTGGTTGTTGAAGTCCTAACTTCCAACAGACTTCTTAGTGATTGTTGAGTCCAAGCTCTCAACAAATGTTCAAAATTCGCTGGATTAACCTTTAGCAGACATCATCCAACAAACAGGAGTCAACTTCATAAAATGTGGGGTTTCTCAACCGCTGAAACTGTTTAAGCCACATTAATTGTGAGAATTTCTGTGTGCTCGGTCGAATTTGATATCATTTATGAAGATTTTGTTCAGGGCTCGAGAAGTTACAGGCCTAGATATGGTGTAATGAAAGGCCACATGGAAAATATTCCCGAAACCATCAGTTTCGAAGATAGAAGATATGATTGATCGAGGAGTCATCAAGGCGGTTTTGCCTATATAAAGAAGGTTTTCGGTTTCCAGATGATTATACAACCCTATGAAGATATATTCTATCCATGTCAGATTTAATCCCTTTGTCTTAGGATTAAGTCTTGTTATGCAAGAAAAAAGATATTTTCTTTTACAATCTCACCAAAGTTCCGATGGGATGGGTTCGAGCAATGAGACTTGGAAGTCTCTCAATTGGGAGAATGATAGTAATCTTCACCAAAAACCTTTCAAAGATGATTCTCTCAATTCTCGGTTTGCCGCTCACAATTAGTTTTCTCATATTAGAACTGAAGGGAGATAGGAAGTTCATCATGTCAGGCCATGACAACTTCATCGTTGATGATATAGAAGTTTGTCAGGTGGGTCTAAGGATGAATTTTCCTTAGTCACGAGGTTTAGGTAATTCATCTGGGCGCCCGTGGCAAGTGTGTCCATTGGATACCCAAATTACTTCTTCCTCATCTCTTCTGCTGGTTCAGGAGAAGGAGATGGAGGAAAGGCTTGCAGATGGTGCAAATGTTACTCATGAACATATGCATGGCATCTGAAGCTGAAGGAGACACTAGCACCGGCCTGAACAGGTGGTGAGACTTGCTAGACTCGAACTTCCTTTCCGATCAGCTAGACTGTCCGCAGGAAACAAGGTTGTTACCGAAGACATGTCTTTGCAACCCGGCAAGGAGAGCTATAAGATGAACTTGTAAATAGACATCGGCCAGCCAAGGAGGCGTTGCTGCGCAAGTGGGGAGACTTGCAGCAATAAGATCAGTAGAAGACTCAGAAGAAGAGCTGACCCAACAAAGGCGTAAAGTGAAGCAGATTTATGTTTAATTTTATCCTTGTAACTTGTAGTTTACTGCTTTTCGAAGTGTAACTCTTGTAAAATCAATGATATCAATAAAAGAACTTGCTCATTTTTAAGATAATACCCTGTTGTCTCAAAACCTTACATGATCTTCTATTGCTGGTCTATTAAACTCTTGGTGTAACAAGCTTCCTGTCTGACCTCTTTATATTTTTCCTTGTGATGCAATCAAAGAAGAGGGCAGATAAAACTGGAAGGAGCTGCACAAAGAAGAATCGTAAAAAGTCCTCTTCAGGACAAAGTTGTAAGCAAAATTCTTGTCGGTTGTTGAGTTCAAATTTTCAGCAAAGTCCTTGTTGTCTGCTGAGTCCAAGCTCTCAGCAGATTCCCGTTGATTGCTGAGTCCAAGCTCTCAGCAATGTGCCTTTGTTTGTTGTAACCATTCAGTTGACCAGATCCATCTAATGATTTCAAATATCTAAAAGGTGGGAGTGACCAATCGATCAAAGAGGTTACTAAAGACAACATTAAATGCGGGAGTGACTGTTGCGCAGGGCGGCGATGAATGAATAATTGACACGTCAACCACGCGCACACTATCCATCCTTGTGGTTCGAAATGCAAACCATAGCACAACTCCCTAACCGTTGATCTATCCCGATTGATGCCAGGATCCAACCATTCGCTCAAATTGATTGTTTCAAATCATATAAAAGGAGTTGGTTTAGGATTTTCTAACCATATTGCATTCTACATACTAGTTTGCAATTTTTTTCTTCGATTATCTATTTTATTTTCTCTAAGTTCAGGAAATCTCCAATGGCGGAATCATCCAACCGTTCCAGTTCCCCCGCGGAATCAGGACGTCCTACCATTTCTGGTGAGCCCGAACAACATCAACCTACCTTCACTGGTATTTTTAAGAAGGAGCACATTGATGAGTCCATCGGATATGGGCCAATGGTCTCCATAGCCCACAAGAGGAAGCCAGGCAAACTAACCATCAAACAAAGAAGGGCGGCACAGTTACAAAGAAGCTAGCATGCATGAAGACTTAAACATCAGTGTACCTATTTTCTGGATTTCTAACCACAAGATTTCTGATCATGAAACAAGAGTTTTTCTGCAGCTTATCCGATTGCAGAAACCTCTCCATGACTTGTATGGCCAGGTCATCAGCTCTACATTCCATCGCCCAACTCGCGTTCTTAGGGGATCTTAAACATAGAGCATTTATAATTGACATTACATGTTAAAACCAGCAAAACTAAACACTTTAAACTCCAAAATTAGCATTGATCAATTATTAAACAATTGCACGGGCATAACAAACAAAGTAGGCCAATCTTAAAGTGCTAATCTGTAAATTCCAATGAGAAGATCCTCCTACTATCCTGCCCATACACATATGCAAAAGCTTTCTTTTCTTAATTTTTGGAAGCAAGCTACATACCTCTTGCAGCACCGCAGGATCTTCCGAAAATCTTGCTGAAAGATTGACAAGTTTATCCATACCACCCTTTTCTACAATAATGTTTTTGTTCACATCACTTCCTGCAAGCTAATCAAACAAATTACATTAGACATTCTTCAGATTTACAGGCCAACAGATAAAAGGAATGTTACACACCAAGTCCATGATAGTTTAGGCAAAGTAAGTAGAAATAATTCTAGAAACAAATAATATGTTTTTGAGGAATGTAAGCACTAAGCTTACACAGTAACAGGCCAGAAAGATGATATAGAACATCAATGAGAAACAGTACCCTATAGGCTATAGGAATACCAATAGGATATTGTAATGAATGTGGTGATGCCTAAAGCTACCGAGTGAGAAGTAATCTTAGCCCGATCATTAATTTATCCACCTCTCTTCCTATACTTTCTCATGATCTTCATCATACTCATGAAATGCAGAATACCGAACTGCCCTCAGTCATCTTCTTGGAAAACAAGCTCCTTCACAAGATCATAACCGATAGTTCGTCTCAACTTCCCATATACTTCCACAAGATCCCCCCAGATCTCAACAACCGTTTGGAATTTCCTGTACTTGAGCCTTAATTCTCTAGACATACTGTTTATGATGAAGAAGTAAGCAAAATCATCAGAAGCCTTCCATCTGTCATAGAATTGTCGCTCATAAACATAACCTTTCCAAGACCGATGAACTAGTGGATCCATAGAAAGTACATAGGCAGGGTTCAAAGAGGAGAGAATATTTATGAAGCTATTTTTCCTTTCAGGAAAATTCGGACCAGTTAAAGGGTTCAGTGTTAAGAGGTTAACAACATGAGTAGTAGACATGTCTGGAAACAATAAATTAAAGTAAAAATTAAAACATAATCACAAACAATTGAAAGAAATAAATATTGAAACCTTATGATAAAACAATATTAATGTTTCCTCCAATTTTCCCTAGTATTACTATTGCAAGCCACACATGTGGATGTTTACAACAAAACACTTGACCAGATTGCATCTTTCAATTCCAGTCCTTTAATTCCAATCCATGTCAGGGTTCCTTAGAAAAATAGAATTAATAATCGCAGACTAACTAAGACCATATTATCCTACTGAGCAGGGACATCACAAATGAGTTATACCACCAAAGCCAACCCTCCCATATAAAGATCTACTAGGACACACCCTGATCTTTTATAATAAGGTTGTCTCATTTAATTCAATCTCTAGAGGACTTATGAAAGTTCCATACGCAAGCTACACATGTAGATGTTTGAACATAAGCTCCCACTTCTCACATGAATTAAATGTTTGTTTTAAGAAATCTCATATATCACAACTTATGAGTAATAAGTTAAGTAAGCTACACATGTAGACGTTTACTTAATAAATTACCCACTTCCAATAAGGGATCGCTTTGTGGAGGTCTTATCTGATAAATATACAGCTTAGTAACTTAAACTTCATAAGGTTCAATTGCACAAATTATTTTATGTAGCCATAAATTATAACATTACTAAAATCCTATCATGCAAAGAATGAACCCCAAATTTATAGTTATAATTTAATTACATAAAATAAATCACATAAGCATGCTATTTAAAGTTGTAAATAAAAGCATTAAACGTGCTCCAATTATCTACAACATGTTTGGATGTTGCGCAATTAATTAAAACGCACATATCATGCGAGAACAAATAATAAAAGAAATAAAAAATGTCTTCGTGGCCTCATGATACAAATTTAAAAATAAATCCTATCCATTACACTTTGGATTTATTTTACAGATCTTAGACTGGGCTCCCACTACTTCGACTGAGATCTAATTTTATTTTCTGAATTTGGGCCTCCAAGATTCGATCCATCAGAAAATAGGACAACTGGCTCTGTTAACACATTGCAGGCCCGAGCACACATTACAAGCCCGATAACCTGCGAGAACATGGCCCGACGGGCCACCGCCAGCAACATGCCGCTGTCGGAGAGACCCTGGAGACAAGCAGCAACCAGGCGCAACATCGTGCGGGTTGCAGCCCGCGCTCCCATCTCCTTCGGTCATCGCCCACCTCGCTGTTGCTGCCCCCGGCCTGCTCTGATCGTCACCCAACACCAGCCACCATCTTCTCCTTTGTCCTTGGCAGCTATTCACTAGAGAACCGCATGCGAGAGGCGCGCCGGTGTGCGTGCAGAGTCGCGGGTGCAAACCTTAAGGTTTGCACCACACGTGGCCATGCTGCCGCCCACCGCAACCGCCCCTATTGCCGTCCATCTCTATCACGATCTTCGTGTCTCACCACCATCATTGCCGACCGACGAGCGAAAGGAGGGCTACCAACATTTGCGCAGAAATGCAACCGATGTGCACATGCACGGAACCTAGGGTTCTACCGTGCTACGCATGTTGCCCAACATATCTGACCGCCCCCGACCTACTCTGCTCTCCCCCGGCCCTCGCCTCAGCCTTCGTACCCACATGATGCCACCATTGATGCGCTTGGGCGTGGGCTGTTGCTTGATGCGCGCGGCCGCACAGAACCTAGGGTTCCACTGCGCACCACCGTGCTGGCTGCTCCACGTCTTGCCGGCTGCTGCATCTGCCACCGGCGTGCCCTCGCGGCTTCACAACTACCGTGCACGGCCCTCGTACCGGTGCTATCGTGCACCATTGCAATGCATCGTGCGGTTCCTCGTTCTTTGTGTTCTTCGTCTTTGTTTTACAAATTTAATTTTGAAATTGAAAAATACAAGGGAAAAACATCCTACTCTTGTGGGTGAAAAACGAATTCATATAAAATGGTGGATTAACCCGAGAACCACAAGGAACAAAAACCATACAATCCAAAACCATTCATTCATAGAAATTCTATAATAATAATCGTACACAATCATAGGCAATATTATTTTTTCCTATAGAGCCAATTAAATCAACCTGGCTCTGATACCAATTGAAGGGATTTTGAATACCGTGAATTGAATCACTCAAATCTGTTTAAGCATAGATCGTTAATTGGATATAAAAAATAATTACTATGCCTATGATTTAATCTTAGCATGCTCTTATTGAATATGCATGTGAAGGTTTATGCGCGATACCTAGATTGTAGAAATTGATTAACGCGATGCGCAGAGATTTGATCATTGATCCTCTTTCCCGCGCAACAAGATTTATTCCTATCAGATGAATGAATTAAATCTATGAAATTAAATAGATAATTTCAAAAACTTGAGGAGAGAGAAATAGAAAACGATCCTCCAGATCTGATCTTCTGGTCTGCATCCCAGCTCCAATCTGAAAATCTGGTGAAGATTCCCTTTGAAATTCTTGTCGATCGACAAGTAGAATTTCCTCCTCGTATCTCACATCTAGTCGATCACAGCTCCCAGTTCTTGGTCTGTTGTTTGCAACTTATGATCTTGTGGAGTGTTGTGCCTATTTATAGGAAATTCTGATCTCTAGATGGGTCTGAGCTTTCATGGGCCAGACCAGGGACCAGAATGCAAATAGAAAATAAGGCATATCAATTAATTAATTCTCATATTCAACCCATGTTGGTCCCCGATCAGAGTGTTTTGTATGCAGCAGAAGTATTAATTTAATATTGCACTTATCTTGCTAAGGTCTCGACTTAGCAAGGGTTCATCAAATGTGTTTTAGCTCGAATAATCGTTAATTCCAATATTACAGTTTATACTTCAACACTTGATGTGTTGAGTTTCAAATATGTATGCGCAGAATATAACAATATAAAGTAGTAAAGAACACAAGGATTTTATAGTGGTTTGAACAATTGTTCTACGTCCACTCTTCAGTCCTCCGACTGAAAATTCAGAAGAAGAAAGAGTACATGGTCAGGACTGATCTCTAAAGTTGAGCAGCTCCTCTATCTAGTCAGTGCGCACGTTCAAACACCTCGATCTCCTATCTTCAACCGGTGTCGCTCCATAGAGTGAGGACAAACCTCCCTTCTCCTTGGACGTCGACTGCTGGGAGTTTTATAGTTCTTCCCAAAACATATCCTTGCGTTGGCGTTGCCCGTAAGAATCATGTTTGCACGACAATCATGACTGCTAGATTCTTTCCAGAATAGAAAGAATCCCAAAATAACCTTGGAAGCTTAACTTCGCAGGTTTTGAGCTTTAGAGATGAAAGCTTATGTAAAGCTTCAGTCAAGAACTTAGCTCGAGTGTTATTTTGGAGAATGTATTCGTTCTCTTTTTGTTATCTCTGAGTGTAGAATTTCGCGAACCTCTGAATCAATTAAGGATGACACCTATTTATAGGTGCGGATTCAAACGGTTGTTTGAATCCTATCCGTTAGACTCAAAGGCATTGCTAGCCTATCTGCGTTCTTCTTTTCTTTGCAGTGGACAGAGACTCTTCATGTCTCCTCACATCTGATTGGCATAGCATCTATCTGTATCCGTCTCTGTCAGAATGGATCTTTTGGTGTAGCTCTGAAACCTCCTTTGTGCATCATGATTATTCTATCCTCTGATTGGTCAGGTTCCTTATGATTTGTGATCCGTCTGATTCATAACTTCGTGACTTCTCTTGATTGCTGATTGTAGTTTGCTGGCCGCTGGTGTGCGTCGGGTATCTCAGCAGTTTGAGATAAGACCTTCGGATTCTGTTGGAGTTTTTCCTTCAGCATTCTTGTGATGTTCCTCCGCTTTGCTGGCACTTTCTTCTTTTCACAATCTTCAGCAATTTATCAAGTCTGCTGACTCCTTCAGCATTCTTGATTCTTTTTCTTTTCTATTACAACTCAAGTATGAATTCCTATACAGGACTTTTACAATTGACTCGATACTCAGTAGCTAAGGCTTTGATGCACCAAAACATATCATCCTAAGACTATAAATCAATTACAATTGAAGGGGTTTTTATAATATCTAACAATATTCCTAACAACCCAGAATATAATTAATTAATAAATATTGATTCATGCCACTAGAGAATAAATATTGTCCTGCCTATTTGCTACCACTTGGTGAGGAATGGGTTGCATAGGCTTGGTATATCCCCACATTTAAGGTTACAGACATTCATTAATTAATCTAGGCTCTGACAAACCATTTAATTAATTAACATTTTATATTCCTGAGTCAGTCCACTCAACCCTTTTCACTTATGCTTGAGCAAAATCAGCCTGTAGGGCTTTAGCATAACGAACCTTTTGAGTTGCTCAGGGAATGTCACCATCCTATACTGGATGTGGTTGCCTAGTTTTAGTACCAGACAGTCATACACAAACTGCTACCACCCAAGATAAAGATATACAAGCTCAACTAGAGCTTTTCACTGCATCTCAAAGCGACATACAATTTGTGTATACTTTTGTACCTTCATCTAGGTTTAGGATCTCATCTAGTCATCTTGATCTAGATTCCTTTAATTTCATATAAAGGAATCGATATTAAATTATGTCCTATTAATGCGTACCCCCGCACCAGCATACCAAGCAATCAAAGATAATATGCTTATTACCGCGTATGCTACAGCCTATGTCGATAGTCTATCCTGGGACTGTCTCATCTGATAACCATTTATATCTCGCTTGGTCAGACGATCCATACGATCTTCCGTGATCTACTACACACCGTATGATATCCCCATCGACAAGATAAGAGGATAAAAGTGTTTGCGACACATGTTTGTTGATTCAGACAGGAGATGATCATACAACATTCATGATTCCCAGTATATTAACCAATAAATCTTGTACATAATATACCAATCATAATATTTTCCGTATATATTCCTATCACCCCCTACTTGGATGAATCCTTTTATCATAAAAGTTATGATTAAAGTACCTCGGATTTCTGAAATTCGGATGTGAAACTAACTTTTTCCTAAACTCAGTTTTAGTTGTCGAAATTGACTTCATCACAGTTGTAACATAATGCTTAGTCTGTTTCTTAGGCATGGTTGGCTTCCTCTCCGGTTTATTCGGTTTAGAAACTGAATTATTTTTAAGTTTAGGAACTGACTTTTTCCCTTTACCCTTATCGGCGAAACAGGAGTTTTGAACTACTCATTTACCTAACAACTTGACTTCGAAACTGGAATTTCCTTTAAAATGATGGTCATTAAGTTTTCCAATTTCTGAAGTTGATGCATGATTGCTCAAAACATTTTCAGAAAAACCTAACCCTTATTTGTCAGATGGATCTCTTTGACTATTCAGGGCTTCTGCAACTATGCTAGTGCTCGAATAAAGTGAGCAAAACAATTTTTGGTCACTAGTAATTTTCAGTTTCAAAGAATCACATTCCTCAGAAATATTTTGAAAGTTTTTGAGCAAAATGGAATGTTCTTCTTTAAATTTTGTCAGCTCCTCACTGAGTGACCTAGATTGTTTAATCTCATCGGTCAAGGTTGAAACTTTATGTTTCAGTGAGGCATTTTCACTGACTAAAATGTTTTTCAGCTGATAAATTTTGCAAACTCTTTAGAAATATTTTCGAGGGAAATTTCATCTGAATCCGGGCAAATAAATTCAGTGTCCTCGTTTATGCAAGCGGAAGAACTTGAAATGGGTTGAGCTTCAATCACCATTTTTGCAGTTTTATGTTCTTCGTCTTCTTTATCTGAACTTTCTTTTCCCATCTTGGCCATTGTTGGTCCCGGTTTATCAGGGTATAACTTGGCAGCGGAAAATGTGTTTGTTCATTTCTTGCACTCTGCTGGTTACTCAGCTGACTGAGACCTTGTCAGCTGGTAAGTCAACTGGCACTATGAGTACTCAGCTGACTGGCGACTGGCTGGTCAGCTGGTAGCTCAAGACTTAGAATATTTTAAGCCTAGTTTGCACAGTTATCAGTTTTCAGATATACACCAGCACTTGGGTGCTGGGTTTCAAATACAAATTTAAATACTGAAAGCAGATAAAGGCAAAGGATTTTTATAGTGGTTCGATCAACTGATCTACGTCCACTCTCCAGTCGACTCACTGGAAATTCACTATAAGAGTAATCCGGTACAAAGTTCCTACGATCTATCTCCAGCTGGTAAATGCCCCGTCTAGCAGTCCACTGGATCAACCGCTCCCGGTCCTTGTCCTTCTTCAACTCTTCGTCAGATGGATGGAGTGCGAGCACGTCACTTCAACCTCCTCCTCTGACTGGTTGGGTGTTGAGTTCTCCCAAGAACGTGAATCCTCTACGGCAAACTGCCCGTAATAACTCAAGAGCTGGCTGGCTCTAGAGCTGCTATGTTCTTCCTCAGAAAGAGAAAGAACACCAAGCGAGGTCTGTAACTTACAAGCTGGAAGCTTGAAGTCTCGTGTTTGAATAAATCAACACACGGATAGCCTTTAGAAAGGCGTCGAAAGTTGTATGCTTTTACTTGCTTGAGCGTAATAAATTTCAGTCTTTCGGTAGGTGAAGAGTTGGCCAAGAACATTGAATGTTGATGGATCCCAGGTATTTATAGCCGAGGGATCCCATTCAAATATTCTAGCCGTTTGGACACATCCGGAATGGTCTCTGTCCGCGCATGTCCTTCTGACGGCGGCAGGTAGGAATTTCCGGAAAGCGCCATGCTTGTGTCCGCTTTTTCTGACACAGACCTCTTTGTGTCAGAACGGCTCTATTCGTCAGTACGAGGAATCGGAACTAGTGTCTTGAACTGATAGACTTTAAGGATATCCTTCCTTAAAGTCTTACTTTGTCAGTATATTCCTCAGACGAATCTTCTTTTTGTCTCTAAGACTCTGGGAGAACGAATCTTCAATTCTGCTGGTAACATCCGACTGGTAGATCGTACTGGTGATCTTGTGCTGGCAGTCTCTGCTGGTGACTTACGCTGGCACAATCTTAGTCTACCAATTTGTCTGATGTTAACCCTTTCTTGGAATCTCCCATGACTGGTGGCTTCACCGCTGGTGAATAGTGTCAGCCAGAACACGTATTCTGCTGGTAGGATTTGTCAGCCTCCTGCTGGTGAAATCCTTCCAACTGGTGAACAGTAGCCAGTTATTAGCTCTTGACTCCATACTGATGAACAGTGTCAGCATGGGTCTGTCAGTCGTCTGCTGGTGAGACTTCTCTCAACTGGTAAGCACATCTCATGCTGGTGAACAGTAGCCAGCATGAGTCTTGATCAGCTACGACTTACAACTCAAAAGACCTAAACAGGACTTTACATTTGAGACTAGAGCTATTCTAGAGACAAACTGACGCTGGTTGGACTTAGGATTTGATTCACCAAAACACTCAAACACCAAATCAAAGATCTAAGCTATCAACTGGGGAAGGGAAACTTAGATAATTTTCCCAACAGCCATGAAGACCAGTAGGACTTCTTGTTCCACTTCATCATCCGACATGTAATAACCATCATCGTGGTCTGAGATGTCGGGCACTTCGGTTATGGAGAGCAAGGCCTTTGCAACAGCTTTCGAGGCTCTCTTCTCGAACACTTTCTTCAGTCTGTCTCTCTCCTCTTTAGAAACAAAAGGGAAATCATACTTGAGGTGGTTTGGTGAATTGCACTCAAATCAAGCTTTAGGTGCTCTCTCAGTAAACTTTTGGTCACCTCCCTGAGAATTTTCAGTTCTGGCCTTGGCTTTCTCGATCAGCTTTATAAATTTGCACATTTGTTCCTCCAGCTTAGCAACTGAAGTTTCTTCCTCTTTTTTTCTGGGAATATGAGGTTGTAGGAGCCTCCTTGGTTGCAGACGATTGGCCACTTGGTCTCTCGGACTGATATAGCTTCTTTTGTCTTCGTTGAAAATCTCTCTTCACGAAGAATGTAACATCTTCTTCATTTCCAGGTGTGCTTGCAGTTCGGACGACTTCATTTCTGTTGACTGTCTAGATGTCCCACGCGTGTGCTAGCGATTGGGCAAAGAAATCCTTGGTTGTCATCTTTGAGAGGTCCTTTTCTTTCAAGCTCGTGGTTTTTACAAACCAATCCTCTTTGGGCATCTTTAAGAGGATCTTTGCATTGAGATCTGCAATTGTATACTCTCTACCCATGTTTTCAAGCTCACAAACAATAGCATTGAATCTAGCTTCCATAGATTTGATATTCTCACCGGAAAGCATTTGAAAGGACTCATACTTATCTGTACAGTTTTGTAGCTTGTTCCTCTTCATCTGATCGGAATCTTGGCTTAGCGTACCAAGAAAGTCTCATACTTGTTTAGCATTGTCATACTCCAGAGCTTCTGGTAGGGATGCAAGGATCAGCTCATGGGCCTCTGCGTCCAGGTGAGCACGGGCCATGTCTTTGATTGTTCATTCAGCGTATGACTTGTCAATTATCTCTGGGCCATCGGTTCCTCCGAGCTGAGTATTGACCTTGGTTATCTTTATAGGTCCGTTGGCTATCATGTTCGCCATCTCCGGGTGGATGTTCTTCAGCATGATCAACGACCTCTTCCTCCATATGCTGTAGGTTTCTCTGGAGTACTTGGGAAGTTTGACAACGTAAGCCATCTTTAAAGTACCTTAGCTTAATCATAGAAATAAACAAGAAAGTGCAAGGAAATATGGATCCGGTCCTAAGCGACTTAACAACGACCAGCCTGTAAGGACTAATCGGCATTGATACCACTTGTTGGTCCCGAAATCGTAGTACAATTGTATGCAGCGGAAGTTTTAAAAGGGTCTTGCACTTTCTGAAAACTGAATGATGATCGACATTTCAAGGAATCTTCGATATGACTTTAAGCTCCACTTGGATTCCTTTTGTCTCCTTGAGTTGCACGTGCTCTTAAATTCTGAAACTGAAAACTGACATTCTCCAAAGTCAGTTTTAAGTTTTCGCTCTTCTTTGGTGAAAAAACTCAATTTCGAGAGACTGAGCTTCTGGACATTTCAAGTTTCTTCAGATCTTCAAACTTAAGTTCGAAAAGTTGATTTCTGGACATCTCGAGCTTTGTCTTTTGACACTTCTTCCTCAGAGACTAGATCTCTATTTGCTCGATCTTTAGCTTCAGTTCCTAGTTTCTGTTGCAACTCGATAAATCCTATACAAGGATTACATGTAGAAACACACTAGAAACTTAAGGTTAAAGTCAGTTTTGACACACCAAAACATCAAAACAAAGGGATAAACTGAAACTCAATTTCTAACAGTTGGTAAAATTTGAAATAGAAAAATAAGTAATATATTATTGACACTTATAAATAATAATGGGATAACAAACATAAATTTAAGTATTATGTAAATATTCTAATAAAGGATAATTGTACTACATTATTCTTTGACAAAATATATAATTTAACTATTATATAAAAATTGCCCGGCCCAACCAAAATAGTTGATTCTAGAATTTTTTTATTTTGTTAAATTATATATTTTAATAAAATAGAATA
Source organism: Plectranthus barbatus (assembly GCA_026898455.1). Lineage (NCBI taxonomy): Eukaryota > Viridiplantae > Streptophyta > Magnoliopsida > Lamiales > Lamiaceae > Plectranthus > Plectranthus barbatus. Next base: position 169,753 of record JAPKLW010000134.1, on the reverse strand, counting down.
AAATTCTAAAGTATGATTTCACGCAAATATAAATAAACAAAAAAGGAAAAAAAAAATAGGACAATTATTTATATTTATCCCAAACTATAGCAATTTATGAAATTTTATCCCGTACTATTAAATTTATGTAATTCTATCCTACACTATATTTATTTATGGAATTTCATCCCAATCCATTTGGTATCATCAAGATACTTCCACTTCATCTATACATTGCAATGCTGGGAGTCCACATCAGTCTTTTTTGACGTGGCAACTTTTTTATAATTAATTTTTTATTTTCTACATATTCTAATAGAAAAGGTTAATAAAATTTAAATTTTTGCAAGTTTTTCATAATTAGAGTTATTCTTTTAGTTCTATTTGAATATTTAAAATTTCTAAAAATTCAAGATATTTGATGGGCACAATCCACTTTTAAATTTTAATACATTTATCAAATTTATTATTCAATAACTAATATTAAATTCTCATTACTTAATCTACATCTCCACTGTCATATCTGGTTGACTGGTCCCAGGATTTTTCTCATTATTTTTTTACATATCTTTCTACAAAATTTATACATACTTTTATTCAACATTTAATTTGTCGTTTTCTACAACAAAATTTTTTTTTGGTGTCGCCGCAATCACTACCATCTTTTTTTTTATGTAATATTTTTATCTTAAACTCACACACCCAGATATCCCTTGAAAGCTCGAACTTGTAACCTCTCAATCACAGACAAGTTGCTTTAATCACTACACTCCGAGCGAAGAGACACTACCATCTCTTTTTTAATAGTTGTCCTGCGCAAGCCATTAATATAAGTTACGAAATAAGCTTTATCTACAAATATATTTAAGAAATTAAAAGTCCTAAACATTTTTTTTTAAATAGAAAAACTTTAATATTTTAATTTTAATTAATGATCATTATTTAGCTAAATTAAATTTTATTTAATATTAATTATTCGATAATGAGAATTAGTATTAACAATTGAATAATAATTTGATAGATGTATTTAAATTTAAGAATGCCATGTGTCATCTTAAAGATCCAAATAGAATTAAAAGATTTACATCAATTTTAAAATTAACTTAAAAAATAAAATTTATAGCATTTTCTAATAAAAATATTTAGAAAGTAAAAAATAAAAAATTTGCCCCATCAGCTGAAAGGGTGATGTTGACTTCCAATATGACATTTTATAAATGACGTGGCAGAAAATTCATGATATCAAATAGATTGATATGAAATTTTATTAATAAATATAATATAAGATAGAATTACATAAATTTAAAAGTATGGAATAGAATTTCATAAATTATCATAATTTGGGATAGATATATATATAATTAAAAAAAATATGGCACAAGTATTTAGATAATTTGTAAGAATGTAAGCTTAATAATTTGATTAGATGGCAATAACACATTCATTTATGACTATGATTGCATACAATTAATAATCGAAATTCTGCCAGAAGCATTTTTAAGGTAAAAACTATGTTTCCTTTCATTTTTTATTTTAAGATTTTAAATTAATGACGTGTATCTAAAACACTCCAGCTAGATTAACTCCGCCACAACAACAAGGCTACGCACGCACGCCGACTGTGCTGTCACGCGCCGCTTCAATCCACACTCCATCCATTCTCGTTCTCATCAAATCATTTTCCAGCTTTTCAGTTTCACATTTTTACTCCGGAGTTGAGAGCTTTTTCTTATAAATCTGTGTTCAAGTGTTGATTGAGATTCAGTATTTTCTGGAGGAATCTGAATTTGAATCTGAATCCGATTCTGGAATCCGAATTCGTTCTTCGTCATTGCCAGATCATCAGAGACAGGTCAGATTGTATGTTGGGATTCGAGGTTATTGTTAAGAGCTGAGTTACCCTGCTTTTACTACCTAACTGCGATTAATTAGTCGTTCGTACGGCGGGATCGCGCCAAGAATTTTATGGTTTTTGGTTGCTACTTGTGTTGGATACGTGGATTGCAATGTGTGAGAATTTGATTTTTTTTTTATTTTTTTTTCTGTACTGGTTGAACTCTAGATTGAGAAGCAGCCCTCGATGTAGAGCAATGAAAAGTGAAGAAGCCTTTTCCCTCCTTTTCGTAGCTGGAAAAAGGGAGCTTTACTTTTTTTTTTCATAAATTTTGGTAAAAGCTTTGCTAAGTTGAAACCGTTAAAGTTATTTTTTATTTTTGTGTTTTTTTCATTTTTGCTTTTTTTAAGCAGTGTGATTTGTATCATGTGTTTTCCTTGTTTTCTGTGGTTTAAAGTGGAAATTTACGTATTGGAATGATTCGGTGATCTGTTTATCTTGCTTTTGATGATTTTTGCTGGCATTTTTCATGGCAGATTTGTTGAGTATGCGCGCGTTAATGCATGAACCACCCAATCTTAGATCGTTTATCCTGTAATGCAATCGCTGGACGAGTGCGGGAAGAAGAAGAATTTGAAGCGTTCTTGGTTGTTTCTTAACGAAATGCCTTTGACCGATACAACTACTCCAAATGCCCTGGACAATTTCTCTATATTCCCTGTCGAAGAGATAGTCCAGCATCCTTTACCTGGTTATGGAGTGCCAGCTGCAATTAGTTTTAGCCTTGATGATAGTTTGATAGCCTACTTGTTCAGTCAAGATCAAACTTTGAGCAGGAAATTGTTTGTGTTTGATCCCAAGAGTGGGAAACATGATCTGTTCTTTAGCCCACCGGATGGTGGTCTTGATGAAAATAATTTATCTGCTGAGGAGAAGTTGAGAAGGGAGAGGTTAAGAGAGCGCGGCTTGGGAGTGACGCGCTATGAATGGGTGAAGACCAGTCCAAGAAGAAAAAGAGTTATTGTACCTTTACCAGCTGGGGTGTGTACCCTAACATCTTATATCTTATTCATGTTTTATGAGTTTTATCGTAAGGGACATATGGCATTCTAATTAGGTGAAAGGGAGGTAAATTACTATTCATGTCTTGCATTTACCTGTATAATTTCTTCTCTGGTTATGTGCGGCAACAAAAAAAGAAATGCCATTATTAAATAATACCAGTCCTCCTATCACCTTAGGAATACAAACTGAACCATTCGTGAATAAGTTTTAATATCTACAGCAATGCTTGAAAAAAGACGGTCTTTTATTTGCAGTGACTAGTGAAAGAAACCTTAAGTTTCTTACTTGGTTGCAGTGTTCGTACTTTGTTAGAATAATTCTGGGGCAAAGCACAGTATTTTAGCATTAAATTGTTTGTCATTTGCAGTAATTGTTAAATTTATTTTTTTTACATGCTCTGTTTGTGACCTTGTTTGACCTGATAGAGGACTTGAAAAATTGATGTTCCTATTTCTTATCTGTGTGCCATGAGCTAATGCAAAGCTGCTACATTTGGACAGGTTTATAGTCAGGAAGGTACTGACAAGACTGAACTTCTGATCCCAAGTGTCTCTGGTTCAACAATTATAGACCCTCATCTCTCTCCAGATGGAACCAAGCTTGCTTATGTGAAGGATAATGAGCTTCACGTGTCTAGCCTTCTAAACAACATGTCAAAGCAATTGACTATGGGCGCTAACGATAATTCTATTGTAAGTATTAGGTTCCATGTCTTGTTTGCTTTTTTTCATCAACTAGTATTTGTTCAATTTGCATCACCAAGCACTGCTTGGTTATGCATTTATCTCTCATAAGTTTTCCAGTTCTTTCTGTTATATGTTTTTTTATAGAACTTCCTAAAGGGAGTTGAGTTTTTGCAACTTCCTCTTTTATTTAGGGTAGAGTATGTCTTTCACTTTTTTTCCCTAAATGACAGAATAATATGAAAAAAATAATAAATAAATAAGGTTTGATAAAAAGACCATATTTTTAAGTACTTATCAAGTAACATTCAACTTGATTAATTTTATCTTTCCATATTCCTTGATTTGGTTGCCTTCTTATTGCCACATCTGATATTTTTGTTACGACATTGGTGCAATTCAAGGCCTTAGGATAAGTGTTTGTGTAAGAAGCTTTACATTCATTTATCTTATGGATTTGAGTTAAAAGATCCTTTTTGAACATGTCCATGACACCTTGGAGTTTAAAACGAACTAATATCAAATTAAAATAATTTTGTTTGGTTGCTTCGGATAAGAAAAAATTGTAAAGATCCTATGCTGTTAGAGGAGATTTGCTTCCAACTTAACCAATGGAAATATATGCGCACATTATCAAAAGTGTATGTTGGTTCTGTTCTTATAAAATGTTAATCATCTTCCTAGACTGCTGTACTATTTTTATGGTTTACGCTAATGCATCTCATCTTCCTGTCTTATGTGTCTTTTTATTCAATAATAATATCTTTACAGCATAGAATTGACTATTTTTTTGGGTGTTTCTTTACAGACACATGGCCTTGCTGAGTTCATTGCACAGGTGGGTTACCGTTGAAACTTGTTGAGTACCAATAACATTTCTCCCGTTTTATTATGGGAAAACTTATGTTTGTTTACTGAGTATAAAAAATATATATTTTTTCTGGCTGTAGGAGGAAATGGATAGGAAGAATGGTTATTGGTGGTCACTAGACAGCAAATATATTGCATTTACCGAGGTTGATTCATCGAAGGTGCCTCTTTTTAGAATCATGCACCAAGGGAAAGATTCAGTGGGTTCAGATGCACAGGAAGATCATGCATACCCTTTTGCTGGCGGTCCAAATGTGAAGGTTCGTTTGGGAGTTGTTCCTGCCTCTGGTGGATCAGTTAGTTGGATGGATCTCCTTTGTGGAGGGGATCAGGCAGAAGATGAGGAATATTTGGCAAGAGTCAATTGGATGCACGGACACATTCTGACTGCTCAGGTGTTGAGTAGAACTCATTCTAAACTGAAGATCCTCAAGTTTGATATTAAAACTGGCCAGAGGAAAGTAATTTTGCAAGAAGATAATCAAACTTGGATCAATTTGCATGATTGTTTCACTCCGTTAGACAAATTACCGAATGGATCATCTGGAGGATTCATTTGGGCTAGTGAAAAAACAGGTTTCAGACATTTATATTTGCATGATTCTGATGGTGTGTGTTTAGGACCTATTACTCGCGGTGATTGGATGGTTGAGCATGTTTCTGGTGTTACTGAGGCTACTGGACTTATCTATTTCACTGGAACTTTGGATGGTCCTTTGGAATCACATCTTTATTGTGCCAAGTTATACCCAGATGGCAGCCATTCTTTAGACTCTCCGTCAAGGCTAACCCATGGAAAGGGAAAACATGTTGTTGTGCTCGATCATCAGTTGCAGAGGTTTGTTGATATCTATGATTCCTTGGATTCACCTCCCAAAATCACACTAAACTCTTTGCTCGATGGAAGCATCATTACATCTGTTTATGAGCAGCCAGTCAACATTCCCCGATTTAAGAATCTCGCACTTGACCCTCCTGAAATTGTTCAAGTGAAGGCTAGGGACGGAACCACCTTGTATGGGGCACTATATAGACCTGATGCTGCAAGATTCGGACCACCACCTTACAAAACAATGATTCACGTGTATGGTGGACCCAGTGTCCAACTAGTCTGTGATTCTTGGATAAACACTGTTGACATGAGAGCTCAGTATCTCAGTAGTAAAGGCGTATTAGTTTGGAAGGTAAGAATTTTTTTGCTCTTTGACAAATCGATTTCGATGTTTTTGGTTGCGCTAGTGTCATGTGTACCATGTTACTCAAATGTGCATCTGGCCACTAGGAATATATGCTATTTGTGGTCCAACAGACAAGAATAATTTTTTGTCTCTTGATTTTCACTTCATCTTTATTAGATTGGATTAAATGTAAATAAAGGGAATGATAATGTTATGTATTTTGCGTTACCATTTTCAGATGGATAACAGAGGAACTGCTCGACGTGGACTCAAGTTTGCAGGTGAACTAAAGTACAAATGTGGCCAGATTGATGTCGAGGATCAACTCACAGGTGCTGAGTGGCTCATCAAGCATGGTTTAGCTGAAGCCGGTCACATTGGATTGTATGGATGGAGTTATGGTGGATATCTCTCAGCAATGGCACTGGTGAAATTCCCCCAAGTATTCAAATGTGCAGTTTCCGGTGCTCCCGTGACATCATGGGATGGATACGACACATTCTATACAGAAAAATACATGGGTTTGCCCTGTGAAAACGAATCAGCCTACAGACACAGTTCTGTTATGCATCATGTTGACAACATGGAAGGGAAGCTGCTGCTCGTGCACGGGATGATTGATGAAAATGTGCATTTCAGGCACACCGCAAGGCTTGTCAATGCTCTCGTGGATGCTGGGAAGCCTTATGAATTGTTGATCTTCCCAGATGAACGCCACATGCCACGCCGACAGCGTGACCGCGTATACATGGAGGAGAGGATCTGGGATTTCATCCAACGGAGCTTGTAGATATCATCTCATTACCTCATCCATCCAGCATTTGCGTCAGAAAATGAAGCTACCCTTGTCCAGGAAATTCAGGTACTCGTTAATTCAGGTTTAAATTTGACAACAGCTCTGATTCTCCTGTTATAATCCTAAACTTTCATTCCAACTCATCTGTAATAAAATTAAAAATAATCTGCTGGTATATATAGTTGAAGTCTTGAAGAGATATAGTTTTCCTTGATATCTCGAGGAACATAATTGCCAATCTGCTATCCAAATAATCAATGATCTTCCTCTCAAAAAAAAAAAAAAAAAAAAAATAATCAATGATCCAATAAGTTTCAGAGTTGGAATGCATGTATCCATCCATGTGTGATTTGTCTAAGAGAAGTTATAGAGATGCACGCACTCACCAAAAGTTGCAACTTTGTAGATTTTTTTTTAATTTTTTTATCATGTTATGCCTCGATTTATCATTGTAAATTATGTGCATAATATGATGCCATTTTTCTACAAATAGTGTATATAGAGATGATCATCCTTTCACTAGTGGGTAACTGAAAAAATTAAGTTCAACTAAGTTTTTGGTGAGCTTCAAGAAAATTATCCACATTTCATGTTCTTAATAATAATTAATGAATAATCAAATTGAGTTCATAGATTACGTATGAAATTATGAGTGATATGTTTTTTTTTAGAGTGTTATTAATCTACGACCTAAATATAGTTTAGTTATTGATTAAGAAAATAAAAAAATAAATTCTCAATTTAGGACCTGAAATATCGTAAAATTCACAATCTAGGATCCAAAGGATCATAAAATTCTCAATTCATATTTTGAATTGATAATTATTTTTTGAGTCTTGAATCAATAACTAATTATCTTTCATATTCTAGATTAATAATACTCCAAATTCTTCTATTTGAGTGTTCCAAAAATACTATTAGGCGTTCAAAAATGGTACACACTATCATCATTGGTATATTTTTTCTATTGCCAAGATTAAAATCATTTATTTGGTGGATGATTGGATGCGGAGGTAATTCTCACCTCATAATTTCTTTGGTTAAGTTCATTTTATCCATGAGGTTCATTATTTATGTTTATTTCCTTGGATTATAAATCTAAAAATCAATGGTAAATATGATTGTTGTAGTATATTAATATTTTACGATTTATGAATTTTAGATTAGGAAAAATTGTCAATTATACACCATGTTTAATCCAATGTACAAATAAACATTTTAAAGGACAAATATACTCTCAATGATCAAATAAAATCTGTTTAATTTTCTTTATCAAAATAGTATATCTTTTTTAATATTTAATAGACAACTAGTATAAAAATCAAAAGGGGGTTTGATTCTTGGTAGAAAACATCAATGCGACTTACTTGTATGTTAGAATAAATATAAAAGGGAAAAGTTTAAATATATTACAAATTATTGTGACTTGCAAATGTATTATGAATTATGCGTATTTGTAAATAATGTTCAAATTATCAGTTTTATTTTAAATTAATGGGAGTAGAGATTTGGTGATAAAAAGGTGATTGTTTTGACAATTTTCAACGAGACGACGTCAAACTTTTTAAAAGTCATGCATACACAAAATTTTATCAAAATGTCAATTTTCCATATTTAATTTTTGCACCCCTTATAAATTTGAATAAAAATTACTATTGGAACACTTATTTAAGAATATGCATAATTTATAATATATTTGAAAATTTATAATAGTTTGTAATATATCTCTACCATTATCCTATACAAAAAGTGCAATTGATATTCCTTTGGTTGGGGTGTTTTATCAGAACACCTTGCTTTTAACTAAGAGGTATGGGTTCAAGTTTCTTGGGAATATCTGAGTGTGTGAATCGATGAGTATGTTTGAGTAATGTATTAATATTAAAAAAAATAAAATTGCAATTGATCGTCTATCTAGTAAATCATAAGTTGGACTTGATTGAGAATGGGATTTGGTGATTTATGATAAGTTTATCAATACTTACAATTGAAGCAAACCAAAAAATTAAATAATGAAGAAATTAAAATGAGTTTATTTGATCTTTGTACGAAATATTGAAGTTGTATTTGTTAAACAAAAAAACCATTTATACTTTGAAATAAATATGAAACATAAATTTGGCCTTTTTCTCTAATATCATCATTTTAAATCCAAAATAACTAAATGCTTATGAAGATGTTCGAGTCCACCCATGGTATAATAATGACAATATTTTACTTATAATAAAAAAATGGATAAATAGGGGAAAATACCCTAAACTATTGACGTTTTCGGAAAATATTCCAATCTATTTACATAAGTTAAAAATACCTTAATCTTTACGTTTATTTATGAATTATACCCTGATCTATTAATATTTTGGGAAAATACCCCAATGTATTATTATTAGTTAAAAATACCCTAATCTTTAATTTCATTTACGAATTATACCAAAATGAGAAATATTATTGGCTCACACAAAGATGACAGTCAAAACAATTATCTTCGTCCGTGTTAAATTTAATGTATTAAACAATCAATATTTGCTATATATTCTAAAAAGTATTTAAACTTCATGTTCTACTATTTTTTTTTTGGTTTCCTTCGGTTGGTATAACATCCAATCCAAAACAAAGTCGTATACATTTCGATACAAGATCACACATCAAAACACGCATTGAGAGAAAAAAATAAGGAATTCAAGCAATCGAAAGAAAAAAAAACATAACATGAAGTTTTAAATACTTTTCTAAAGATAAATGCATTTAAAAATATATAACAAATATTAATTGTTTAGTACATTAAATTTAACACGAACGGTGATAGTAATTTAGACTGTCATTTTTGTGTGAGCCAATAATATTTATCGCTTTGGTATAATTCATAAACGAAATTAAAGATTGAAGTATTTTTAACTAATAATAATCCATTAGAGTATTTTGCCAAAATATTAATAGATCATGGTATAATTCATAAATAAAAGTAAAAATTAAAGTATTTTTAACTTATGAAAATAGATTGTGGTATTTTTCGAAAAGGTCAATAGTTTGGGGTATTTTCCCCTATTCACTCTAAGAAATATGAGTTCAAATTTTTTCAAAAATATTTAAATGTATAAATTTAAATTAATGTAATACTATTAAATAAATTCATATAAAAATATGGAAACATTAGTAAAAAGCATCCTAACCGATCCTCCATTTCCGTAAAAAAATCGCATAGCACTACTACTATAATAAATAGCATGGCTGGCATCATCAATGAATATTTGACTTGGTCTAGGTGGCATGGTCTTTCTTCCACTAACAATTCTAACCACTCAAATCTGCCCGAATCATGCATGGTCTTTATCACATTCATGAGTGATTTTTTTTTTTTACATAACATAATATCCTAACACGAATTCATTCGATCAGGCCGGCCCGAGACCGTGCGAGAGGTGTGTTGCACTGGGGCTTTCGAATAAGAGGGGCATCATTTTTAAAATATATATATAGTAGTAATATTATGATAATTTATCTTAGTACATATTTAAAAAAAACTAATAAAAAAAATGAATTTTTAGCTTAACTAAGATTAACAAAAAATTATAATTTATATTTATCCTAACAAGGATATTAAGTTCATTTCAAATTAAAAAAAGAGACAAGATATTAAGATTTATTTGTTCAACTATACGAGTATGATGATATCTATTAATAATTAAAAATATTACAGTCATCGTCACATAATTTGCCACAAAAATCTCATTCTTTTCAAAAATAAAATGTCTCATCATCTAAACGTTACGGTAGTTAGGTAATTTTTAATTTACTTTTATTTTTTTATACATATATAGAATTTATCTTTGATGAGTTTTGTCAAATTTCACAATTACATGGTTTCAGTTTTTTTGTGCATTGTTGACTTGTTTACTTGCATAGTTTTAAATTCTTACATATTATTTTATTTTATTTTTTTAAGAACTTAGTTAGTTTAATTTAATTTTTTTAATTTTCAACCGTTAGTTTATAAACTAAAAACTATGCAATTTATGTCTTTTACACCACTTTATATATATTGACTTATTTAAAAAGTTTGAATAATTTCATACATATGATAATACCCGTTACCTTTTCATAAGTTGGGAGTTTTTTTTTTAAATTTAAGTTATTGAAATATTAAATACACTCAAGTATGTTACAAAAAAATATTGAGTGAATTTGCTTTAACATAATATTAAATATTATATTTTATTAATATTCTTATTTATAACTAAAAAAAATTAGGGCACACAGAGCCACTCCTGCATTCGATAATAACATGTTTTTACATATAATAAGATTCCTTAAATTTTAAACACAAATACAATATGATCTATTAAATTCTAAAACGATGTGACACTATACGACATAAACATGATATTTCATGGATGTAAATTATAATTTAGTTGCACATGCAATTCTACTCATGTTATGCAGACATACATGTATTACTCCAAAACAGGGGCGGCACCAGCATTGGGCTGTCAGGGTCGGCAGCCTCCACAAAGTTTTGATTTCTTTATTTTTATACATATATATTTTTCCGAAAAAATAAAGTTATATAGTATCGATCACATGAAATTGTAGTTAAGCCCCACGATATTCGAATTCTACATTCGCCCCTGCTCCAAAAATAAAATTCAGACTGATAAATCACCCTCTCACGTACTCTCATGAAACTCGGCCGACCGACACACATAACTGATCAAATTTTCCATAAATCGACACATTACATTATCACGTAAAATCATTTCCGAGAAATAAATAATGATGCATTGAATTAAACACAAATCATTAAAGATCAGGAAATTAAATTATGATAATTTTTAAAAAATTGCACCAAATTCACATATAAAATGTTATTCCATTTAGTTTTGATAAAAAATGCATCATTTTCGCATATAAAATAATTAGTACATCAATTCAACAATAAAAAAATGATTCATTTTCTTGCATTTACTTACGCATTTTTCAGTCATGACAAATGCATTTCTCATACATAAAACATTTCTCATATGATCACCACTATATATATATATAGGGATGCGATCCAGTGATATAAATTAATCCTCGTCAATAATTTTGATGAATGTACGCTCAAGATTTTACTAGAATTTTCGGTCATTTTATCTCAAAAAACCTGCATTATATTTTTGTCATTTTGAACTTATTTAAGATTCTGTTTACATATTCAACCTCGACATGCATAATATATCTAATTCACTACCAAAAATTCATCATTTTGCGACCACAAAATTGGTTGCAAATCCGTCGCTAACTGCTATTTTGCGATGGATTTGCGACCAAAAACCTTGGTCGCAAAAACCTTGGTTGCAAAGTAATTTGCGACCAAAAATTTTATCCGTCGCAAGTTTTTGCAACGAATTTGCGACTAAATATTTTGGTCACAAACCCGTCGCAATTTTTGTACTTAAATTTTGTGCCCTGCGTTCAAGAGGTTCGAACTCAGGACCTCCCGCATGCGTGATGGGCGCGTTACCACTGAACCAAACAATAATTTCATACATCATACGCACTAAAAAATATAAATATAAAAAAAGAAAGAACTTAGCAACAGATTCGCGACCAAATTTTTGGTCGCAAAATTTAGCAACCAATATTTTGGTCGCAATTCAGTCGCTAAATTTAAAATTTTATTCCGTCGCAATTCCGTTGTTAATCCGTCGCTAAATTGCGACCACTTTTTTTTGTTGCAAATCCGTCGCAAATTTGCAATTTTTTTGTAGTGTAACAAGCATGCATTATATACCTAGGAAATATGCATTATATACCTAACAAACATCTTTCCAACATTATAATATGGTATTACTCTTATTTTTAGAACAATATTACTATCATTATACGATATTACTTCCTCCATTATATATGATATTACTTTTATTTTAGAGAAAAATTATATTACTTTCATTATAATGCATATGTTATTACTATATAATACATAACAAATGCAAATATAACGATGAATGATGATTTCGCTGAAATAAACATGTTGGAATTTATCTATCATATTCTGCATTATATACTATAACTTCATGCATTATATTGTGCAACTTTGTCACGCCCCGATTTAAATGAAGGATAATTCATGAGGCGTATCGGGAAGAAATACGTCACAGGTGTGTTTGGGAATGAGATCATATGAACATAAACGATTAGAAATCACCAAACATAATTTAATACACAAAAAACGCCTCTCCGAAGAGGGATCGAGGCTCTTCGGATGACAAGATTCTGATTAGATCAAAGGGTAAGCAAAAAGATAAGAGTTTTGATAGCAGCGGAAATTTTAAAAGGAAGAATACATATGAAGATGCATTCTCCAGTTCTATCTATTGCAAAAGTTGAAGTTCCTTGCCAAGAAAACTCGTCTGCCGTCGTCACCACCGTCAACCTGCACATTTTAGAAATAATATACAGGGCTGAGTACTTGAAGGTACCCAGTGGAAACATGCTCAAAAATATATAATAGATGATTGTATGTCATGCATTTATATAACGGCCAAGCATGGGGTTTTACTTTAGAAAAATCCTCCCATCGTGCCAAAACATTTCTTATTAGACTGCAGTCTTTCACATTTCACAAGTTATGCTATCTGCAATTTCGTGTGATCCGGAAGGTGGCCACCTACACCGGTCACGATGCACATTCACGATAAGGCGCTACCTTAACGTGTCGGCATCACAGTGCACTAATCACTGGCATCTTTTTCACTACCAGGACACGATCGTTACAATTAAACATGCACACTACTGTGTCACATGTTCTTCCCTAAGCGGAGATCCTCCATCTTAGAGGACATATAAATAAGCATAAAACATTTAGGCAATGACATAAGCTTTAAAATAAAACATGCTTTTCATTTCATCATTTGAGCTCGAAGCTCGAAATCAAAATAGATATTCGTTTTTATTGTTATTGAAAATAGTGCCCACCTTTAGTAGGTGCGGAGCGTTCCTTCTATGCTGCGTTGAATCGGCCTCCGGGATTTCCTAAGGAAATTAATAAGCTCCATAAGACAACTGGTATTTCATACCGAATGTAACACCCCGTGTATTATTAACTATGTATAATGATTCGAGTTATATAAGGTGGTTTATTTCCGAATCTTGGTATATTCATTTCATGAATCCAATTGAGATTTATGATTATCATGAAGTTGAAAGGTAAATAAATAAAGAGATACCATGGTTGAAATTGAAATTGGCAAGATGAATTGTGAATAATATGATTTAAGTATGAATTTGATGGATCAATGAGTATGGAAGTATGAATTTGATGGATCAATGAGTATGGAATTATATTTATACAC